>SMJT01000012.1:1493275-1522408 GCA_004349715.1 Crucihimalaya himalaica
ATCGGTTTAACCTAGTCATATAAAAGGGTTAGAAAGTTGCATTACTCATTAACCCCCTGACCCTAAATCGTTCGAGCCGTTCTTCTTAGTCTTCGTACTCTCTCCAAAAAATCAAAAATCTAAACTCGACAACACTTAATCATCAACCATCATCATCACATCTCATCTCAATCATCATCTTCAACAACATCTCTTTCTCTCGATCGGGCCATAGAAGAAACCCCTTTTCTGTGGAAAACAAACCCTAACCGCAATATTAAGTGGTAAGCTCTTACTGTTTAAGCCCTTTTTTGTTGATTTCATGTTTGATTCTTATGTTTTGTTAACTTTTCTTCTGTTTCATCAGTCGCGTAAAACACTTCGTAGAAGAAAAACATAATACGTTTTTTTTGCTTTCTTCTCTATATTTGATATTTCTTTCATTCTTTCTTTGTAGCTTTACAATTTGTAGTTCCATGATGTTGTAGTCTTGATTCATCTACTTAAATGACTGAGCTCACATAAAACTTTGATATTTTTATGGTATTGCACATTGTTCATGGTTATTACAAGGGTATTAGCAGTCGGTTTTGTTACTTAGACTTATAAGGCTTAAAACTTCTCAAGTCCTTTATTTGTGAGGACGTTATATTGCTTTGAGAAAAGACTATGATTCTTCGTTGTTTTGTTTATGTTAATTCTTGGTTTCGTGACTTTCGTACTTGGCAAAATAGTTGTATTATGTATTGTTAATACTAATAGATTTAATGTTTGACTCTAATAAATAAAAGGATTGACCCTAGTAAATATAATATTAATTGAGTGAATCAGTTCTACTTTCTAGAATTGTGAAAGAGTTCTGAGTTTTAGTAATATATTTTGCAATATAGAAAAAAGGTGTGTATTATTTGTATTTTTATATGTATTTTGCACTAGAGGTTTGAGTTTCTAATTCATGTATTTTATGTAGTTTCCTATTGAGCATGATCAATATAATATACAGTAGTTAAAATGAGAACTTAAGAACTAGTAACTTTCTTGGATTAACAATGCTTTCCTAGTAATGTTCATTGGGCTTTGTCAACAATGCGTTGGTAATGATTTAGATTTCAGAAAATTAATTTAGATGAGATAGCGTCCGTCTTTACTTAACATTATCCAAAAAATTCTTACCATGAAATCAATAAGTCTTTCTTTCTTCTTTGTAAACATCAGTTTCTGTTTTTGTCCTAACATTATATTTTTGTGGTTTATAGCCGCTTCTTTGTCTAATGTAAACTTTTGATGTTGTGTTTATGTGTCTTGTCTATATAGTTTTTTTGTAGTTAGCTTTTGAAGCTATTTATACGTCTAATTTATATCTGCTTTTGTTTGTGTCATGTTAATGTAGATCTAAATTCTAATACTAAACTTGTCTTACTTTTGTAGATGTTTGGAGAAGACGAGATGGAGCATGAGGAACCTGAACTTACTACTGAAGATGTTCACACTAGAAAGAAGAGGTCAACACTAGCAACTGCTTCTGCTAAGCCACCAAAACCGCATAAAAAGTATGCTAAAAGAGCTGTGGTATGGCAACACTTTGTTCAAAGGGAAGATGTTAATGGAAAGAGCAATTGTAAGTACTGTAGGGCAGAGATTAGTTGTGACACTGATATGCTCAAATATAATACCCTAAAGTATCTAAGCAGTAGCTGTAGTATTCTAGGGGTCGAACCACAAAGACTCAAGATTGTCACTCAATGAATTTCAGTATATGAATTAAGCTAAGTGAATTAAATGTAATTGAAAATAGCAAAACGATTAAAAAAAGTGGTAAGATCAGTGAGGAAAACGCTAAGCCTAGGGAAATTCGCAGGTAAATAAGAATTGTCAATCAAATAAAATGTCAGGAATATAATAAGCAGCGTTCTTGAACTTGAAACACAAATGTAAAATCAACCAACTGTCGCTGCGAAAACTATCTATGTCTAAACCTAGAATTCCAAATTTCTTTACAAATTCTATGAATTCAAATGAGCATTAATGATCAGGTTCAATTGTTCACAAAATCCTAAACTAAATTTCTTTGCGAATAGGTCTTTTGCTCACCAAACACTAGTTCAGGAAACTAATCACACTTTCGTGCCAATTAATCAACCTAATATCAGATTCTAGTACGCGAAACTAGAATAAGCAGTAATCTCAACTCTAGGTGAAGAACTCTAATGATTTTCCTAACAATTCAGTCCAATTTAACAATCCATCAAATACCTTTGAACAACCCTAAACCTAACAGGGAATCTACTCAGACATGGTGAATGAAACAAACATCATGAATAAAATAGATATCATGAAATAGAGTATCAGTTCTCTGCCTCCAAGAGACTGAAAAACCTAATTATAAAGCTAAAAAAACGTCTAGGGCTAAATTGCAAATAAGGAAATCTTCTGTTTCTTTGAACTTGCTGAGGATCGCGCGTTCTCTCTGTCTTGACTATTGGTATCGAAGTGCTGAGATACATTTCTTCCAAATGTCGGTGTCGATCGACACTGTATGGGTGTCGATCGATACTGAGCTTCAGTTTCCCGAACAGCTTCAGCTCCGAGATGCTTCAGAAACCTCGATAAATCCAATTTAGCTACAATTGTGCCTAATTCCTGAAAAGATTCTGAACGACTCAAAAAATACTCAAAAGACTCAATAAAAGGACTTATATCATGGTTAAAAACGGATAAAAACCATGATATATCAACTCCCCTAGACTTAGTCATTGCTTGCCCTCTAGCAAACTGAAAACCAAACCAAAGGAAGAGGTTTGAAAACACGGAGACTCACCTGTTCTTGAAGCGTTGCATATAACCCTTTTCCCAAGCTTTCCAGATATCACCTAATCAGTTTCAGATCTAACCACCATGTACTTCTCCGTAGACATTCGCAGCTTCCCTGACTCCACACATTATCTCACAGCATCAACATACTGAATCCTTTATCGCCGTTTCATCACTGTTGCCGATGTTCAAGAACCTTCTAGACTCTTCCTCATGCGATATCATGACCAAGGAACCACCAAAGTTTCATACTTTGGTATTGTTTTCCTCTCCCCCAGACTTATCTCTTTTTATGCTCTTGATTTTGAATTTAGCTTTGCATATACAAATCAAGATTTGAGACGCGAGTATTAATGGTGATTACTACCGAATCCTCGGTTCTCCCCTCTCAATGTATCAAAGGTCTTAGACGAACAACGGGGTCTCGAGAAATGTTCCTACCCCTCGCTTCAGACCTTTGTGTGATCATTCCTTATCCAAGTAGAACAATGGGATCACAGGAAGTGTTCCTAGCCCTCTACTCGGCGTAAATCATCTCATCTTTTATGCATTCTATGTATCAACGTATGTCAACGGAGAGGTACACCATTTTCAAACACATGGGTTCTTTTGTCAGATATGAATGATGAATCAAGTTCTGTAAACACTAACCTCAGAGATGAAGTGCAAATAATTTGGCTCAGGGTTTAGAAGAAATCTGCTGGAGACATGGGTGTCTTCTAGTCAACTGTTCAGTCTTTGGATTTTTTATTAGTCTATCTAGAACTGAATATGTGACACTGGTTACTTAAAAGCAAAGTCATAGCAATGGATTCAAGCAAAAGTTCAAAATCTCCAACAGGTTTTGATTCAAACACAACTTACTCTTAGAAAAACAAACACATTGTCAGTAACTACCTCCCTTAGACATACACAGCACTGCCCCCAGTGTTATCTAGCCCAGAGATGGCAAAAGAAAGCAAAAGAACAGAGTGGCTGAAGGAGTGCACAAAGGTTACCTGTGTGTGATAATGGGTATCGATCGATGTTCTAGGTGGTATCGACCAATTCTTGTAGAGTATACACCGATACCAAGAATAAGCCGATCGATATAGATACCTTTTGTCGTGAAACTGATGCCCAAGTTCATGGCTACACAACCAGATGTTAGATCGAAGCACTGTTAGATCACTGGAGCACAAATTAGAAGCAACAAGATCATAATAGAGCCACAAGTTCAACATCAGTAGAGTACTGACAATGGGACATAAGAGTTCAAATGCAAAGACAAAGAAAAGTAAAGGAACAAGGAAATAAATAATGTGAAACCAAGGAAACAGAGAGTCTAATCTTCTGAATCATCATCGTCGGAGACGGCGTATCGGGAGGAAGGGCCGGGTGTGGAAGAATGGGCATCCGTAGAGAACATGCAGCGGCAACAAGAGACAGCGGCCCAAATGCTCTGTAAGCTCTCCACGATGTACCTCTGAAAGGTGACAATCTCCATCGGCAATTCTAGACATGGAGGGAAGGAAGGTGCATGAGTAGCTGTAGACTGGCGTCGCGAACGGCGGGGCTGACTTCCAGCAAAGTCAGGCGTGGGTGCGACATCAGCATCAATCGGAGTAGAGGGGATGCATGGCGGAGCTCGTACACGTGTAGCCGGAGCAACCAAAAGCAAGCTGGGGTCTGGATCGAATCGCAGCTGGGAGGCATCGCCGTCAATAGTGGTCAGAGCTCGGTTGGGGAGCTGCACAAAGAGCTCGTCGTCGGTTGTGGGAAGATACCAACGTCGAGTTGGCCTCAACCAACGCATGTGTTGCATATGCTGCTCATCTATGAGAGAGCGAGCTGTGACAATCGAGCACTCTGAAGTGGAAATATTGAAATGCTCGAAGATGGGAGTGAGGAGGCTGCCGACCGACTCGATGATCTCTTGGCTCTGCGTCGTACTCTAGGATTATGAAATTAGTCGGGACTAAACAGTCTCCGATCGTTATTGGAACATCCTCGAGTAATCGTTCAAGAAATCGGACTGAGCGGTCAGCAAGAATTAGGGAGATCCTAGTGGGTGTGAAGTTTGTCATCCCCATTCTCTTAGCCACTGAATACGGCATGAGGTTGACACTTGAACCGAGATCGCAAAGGGAGCGTTCAGACCTCTCAGTGAAGATTGTGCAGTCCAATACGAAACTTCCAGGGTCTGGTAGCTTTTCTGGAATCTTGTTGAGTAGGATCGCACTGCACTCGTGAGTAATCCTCAGCACTCCCTCCTCAAGATTCACATTACTTGACACCATTCGCTTGATATATCTTCTGAAAGCTGGTGNTCAGTGAAGATTGTGCAGTCCAATACGAAACTTCCAGGGTCTGGTAGCTTTTCTGGAATCTTGTTGAGTAGGATCGCACTGCACTCGTGAGTAATCCTCAGCACTCCCTCCTCAAGATTCACATTACTTAACACCATACGCTTGATATATCTTCTGAAAGCTGGTGAAGTCATGATAGCATCGACGAAAGGGAGTTCAACAACCAAATTTTCTAGCATTGCTTTGCATCTGGCCTCTTCTACTTCCTTCTTAGTATTGGTAGGAGGTCGAGGGAAAGGTATCTTAGGTACGTAAATCCTCCCAGTGTTCCCAGTAGCTTGCTTCTTCTGAATGTCTGGACTGGTATCGACCAACACTGGGTGAGTGTCGATCGATGCTGGTGGTCGTGCAACTACTTCTACAGATCGTTGAACAGGTGTTGATCGATGTAGGTTGGTATCGAGCGACACTAGGTGAGTGTTGATCGATACTGGAGTAATTCTAGGAATCTCATCGTCGTCGTCTCCAGCAAGATCGACGAGCTGCTTTGCAGAATAAGTTTTCTTCACTCCTTGACTGACCTCTATTCCACTTCTCAAGGTAATAGCGTGAACGTGTTCCCTTGGATTCACAGTCTTTCCAAGAAGGAAACCATCATGTCTCTTAACTGTTTCTGCAGTCTGGGCAACTTGAGTTTCCAGCTTCTTCTGATGAATGTTAAGAGCTTCGATTTTTCCATTCAGATCAGTGTTTAAGGCATCCATCTTCCCATTGAAATCGACAGTCATCTTCTGCTGCCCCTCAAGGATCTGCTTAAGCATGGATTCAACCTTGCTCTCCTGAGTCTTGGGAGGTGGTGTCTGGTAAGATGAATTTCCATAGGTGTGAGTGTACCCACTGTTCTGGAACGGTTTCTGAGCAAAAGAGTTTGCTTCAAAATTCGTGGAGTTAAAGTCAGACTTGAATCCTCCTCTCTGAGAGTTGTTGGTGAAACCGCGGTTGTACGACGAATTCTGAAATCCATTACCACCAATGTAGTTAACATCCTTTGCTTCACCTTCTTCTATGTTCTCGACTTCCTCAGCAAAATACACTGCCTTCTGTTGCTTGCCCATCAACAAATTGTGTACCGAATCAAGCTTCGCATGTACCTCAGCAATCTGCAGTCCGTCGGCATTCCCATTATGCTTCTTCCGCTCGTAGTCAGCATTATTGGTGCTGTTACTAGATGCTAAGTTCTCAATCAGCACATAAGCATCCTCAAGATATCTCGTGTTGAAATTTTCATTGCTCGCAGCGTCCAGAGCCATCTGATACCTCCAATCGATCCCTCGGAAGAAAATACCCAGCAACTAAACTTGTGAGAAACCGTGATGAGGACAATCCCTCTGATAAGATCAGAATCTCACCCAAGCAGCCTTGAATGCCTCAGTTGCTCCCTGAGAAAACTAGGAGATCTTGTTCCTGAGCTCTTCGGATCTCGCATCATCACAGAAATTGTTCAGGAACGCATTCTTAGTCTCCTCCCAAGTAGTCAGAGAACCAGGAGGCAACTGCTTCAGCTAGTAAGCTGCATCCCCACCAAGAGAGTATGGGAAGAGCTTACAGAAGAGGAACTCATTGGGCACTCCATTGTACTTGAAACTAGTGACCATATCTTCAAACTTCTCGATGTGATCCATGGGATGCTCGTGAGNGGAATACGAATCGCAGACCGATTGGCATAGAATTGATCGGGTCTGTTGTACTCTCCAAGCGTCCTGGCGCGATTAACCAGAGCATTCCCAATATTCCCCGGCAACGGCGCCAAAATTTGATATGCTCAAATATAATACCCTAAAAGTACCTAAGTAGTAGTTGTAGTATATTAGGGGTCGAACCACAAAGACTCAAGATTATCACTCAATAAATTTCAGAATATAGATCAAGCTAAGTAAATAAATGTAATTGAAAATAGCAAGACGATTAAAAATAGGTAATGAGATCAACGAGAGGAAAACGCTAGGCCTAAGGAAATTTGCAGGTAAATCAGAATTGTCAATCAAATAAAACGTCAGGAATATAATCTTGAAACACAAATGTAAAATCAATCAACCGTCGCTGCGAAGATTATCTATGTCTAAATCTAGAATACCAAATTTCTTTGCAAATCCTATGAATTCTAACAAGCATTAAATGATCAGGTTCAATTTGTTCACAAAATCTTAAACCAAATTTCTTTGCGAATAGGTCTTTTGCTCACCAAACACTAGTTCGGGAAATTAATCACACTTTCGTGCCAATTAATCAACCTAATATCAGATTCTAGGTCGTGAAGCTAGAATAAGCAATAATCACAAGTCTAGGTGAAGACCTCTATAGATTTTCCTAACAATTCAATCTAATTTAACAATCCATCAAATACCTTTGAATAACCCTAAACCAAACAAGGAATCTACTCAGACATGGTGAATGAAACAAACATCATGAATAAAATAGATTTCATAAAGTAAAATAGAGTAAAGAATACAAAGAGGGTTCAAGGTTCTTCTCCCAAAACTCTGTTGCAAATCTCTATCTCCCAGTCTTCGTTTTTTATCTAAAAATAGCTGAAAAACCTAATTATAAAGCTCATACACGCTTTGGAGTTCATTGTAAAATAAGGAAATCTTCTGTTTCTTCTTCGGACTTGCTGAGGAATTGCACGTTCTCTCTCTTGGGCATCGATTTTTCCAAATGTCAGTTACGTTCTTTCCAAATGCCAGTGTCGATCGATGCTCTGTGGTGTCGATCGATACTGAGCTTCATATCGGCTCTTGAACTACTTCAGCTCCGAAGTGCTCCAGAAACTTCAATAAATCCAATTTAGCTCTAATCGTGCCTAATACCTGAAAAGACTTTGAAAGACTCCAAAAATACTCAAAAGACTCGATAAAAGGACCTATATCATGGTTAAAAACGGATAAAAACCATGATGTATCACTAGCTTCATGACCTAGAATCTGATCTTAGGTTGTTTGATTGGCACGAAAGTGTGATTGACCTAGAATTTGATCTTACTGTTAGATGAGCAAAAGACCTATTCGCAAAGAAATGTGGTTTAGGATTTTGTGAACAATTGAACCTGATCATTAATGCTTGTTTGAATTGATAGGATTTGTAAAGAAATTTGGAATTCTAAGTTTAGACATAGATAATCTTTGCAGCGACGGTTGGTTGATTTTACATTTGTGTTTCAAGTTCAAGAACAGTGCTTAATATCCTCCTGACATTCTATTTGATCTGCAATTCTGATTTACCGGAAAATTTCCCTAGGTTTAGCGTTTTTCCTCCATTGATTTTACAACTACTTTTAATCGTTTGCTGTTCTCAATTACATTGATTTTGCTTAGCTTAATTCATATTCTATAATCTATTGAGTGATTTCTTGAGTCTTTGTGGTTCGACCCCTATNCTGGTTCGCTGACTACTTGGGAGGAGACTAAGAATGCGTTCTTGAACAACTTTTATGATGATGCGAGATCCGAAGAGCTCAGGAACAAGATCTCCCATTTTTCTCAAGGAGCAACAGAGGCATTTAAGGCTGTTTAGATCAGATTCAGGTCATATCAGAGAGACTGTCCACATCACGAGTTCACACATGTTTAGTTGCTGGGTATCTTCTTCAGAGGGATTGACTGGAGCTATCAGATGGCCTTAGATGCCGCGAGTAATGGGAATTTCAACACTATGTATCCTGACGATGCTTATGTGCTTATTGAGAACTTGGCATCTAGCAATAGCACTTAGAATGCAGACTTTGAGCAGAAGAAGCATGCTGAGAATTTGGATGGATCGCAGATTGCTGAAGTTCAAGCCAAGCTGGATTCAGTGCACACTCCTCTCAGACTGAGGCAGAAATGACACAGATGAGCAGTGTCGATCGACACCAGTCTAATGTCGATCGACACCCCCTGCAGACTGAGCTAAAATTTTCAAAAACACCGAGGATTGTTGAGGAACGTGTCTACAAGCCTAAATTGCCATATCCTTTGCCACCTAGAAATCTCAGAAACCCCATCACTACAGAGAAGTTGCTTGCTTTTGAGAAGATATTGAGGAAAGTTCCTAATAACATTTCATTTGAAGAAGCGGTGGAAAACCGCCCTCTGCTTGGTTACTTCCGAGATTGCAGAGAAACTGAGGAAGAGATTAAGACACTTTTCATCAAGGCAAGAAGTACACCACCTCCAATGAAGCAGTTGACTAAAAAGGAAGACCCATGAAAATTTTTAGTTCCATGCTCTATCTCTGGAGTTGAATTCTAAGAGTCTCTCGTTGACTCAAGGTCTAGCGTCAATGTCATGTCAAGGGAAATTGTAGAGAGAAGATGCCTCTTACATTCGCGAACTCTTCCACCTCGCTCCCATACGGTACAATCCCTGATTTGCTCATTAAAGTAGGAGATTGTCTGGTTCCTACTGATTTTCAGGTTGTGGAAATGAGTGCAAGATCTAGTACACCTTTGATTCTTGGAAGACCATTTATGGCTACAGCTGATGCGATTATAGACACACCCAGTAGGTGAATCTCGTTCTCCTACATTGATAAGAGGTCTACTACAAAGCCATTCCTACTGGAGCAGCTCCCACACATGTCTCTTGCATCAATGTTGTCACAGGAGAGACGTTGGTGATTGATCTTTTGGACAAGCCTTATGATGAGCCAACTGTCATAGATGTTTTAGATGGCCCTTCTATCATCACCAAGAAAGACATCAAAACAGCTACGACAACAAAGAAAGTGCAGAACAAAGGAGTCAAGGGTGTTACCCATGTAACTTTAACCCCGCAGAAGTGTGATGGAGATTCGATTGAATATAAGGTGCAATGCAAGGGAACCTCGAAACCATTCTCTAAGGTTAGAGTTATCCTTACTCCAGAGCTGAAAGAGAAAGGGAAGAAGGTTGTAGAGAGCATGTTGGGCAGAACTCTGAAGCTAGAGATGTCTGGTTGTGGAGCTTACTTCGGGGTTAGTTCTCAACCCTATCCTGACTGATAGCTGAGCCCCGACACAGTCAAGCTAATGACATTAAACAAGCGCTTGGTGGGAGGCAACCCACTGGTAAGTCTGTATATAAGTTCTTTTATTTCTTTTGTTTTTGTGTCTTGTGTTTTCCATGAATCAGCAACTAAAGAGCGATGAAAAGGAGTCCCTGTGTCGACCAACATCTGGTATCGATCGATACTAGTTCTGTGTCGATCGACACTCATATCACCATCTCGGGTAACTTCTTCGATTTTCCTCAATTCACACAGTTCTTTTGATTTCTTTTGCCAACTCTAGACTAAATAACACTGAGGACAGTGTTGTTTAAGTTTAGGGGAGGTAGTTGTTGACAACGTGTTTGTTTTTCTTAGAGTCAGTCGTTTTTGAGTCAAAATTTGTTTTATTGAGTCAAAACTTGTTGGAGATTATGATCTTTTTCTTGAATCTATTGTTCTGACCTTGCTTTTGAGTGAACAGTGTTACAGAATCAGTATTAGATCGACTAATGAAAAATTCAAATACTGACCAATTGACTAGAAGACACCCATGTCTCCAACAGAGTCCTTCCAAAGCCTGAGCCAAATTATTGCACTTCATCGTTGTGGATAGTGTTTATAGAGCTTGATTCATCATTCATATCTAACAAAGGAACCCATGTGTTTGAAAATAATGGTATATCTCTCCCTTGACACACGTTGGTAAATAAGATGCATAAAAGATGAGATGATTTCCGCCGAGTAGAGGGCTAGGAAAATTTCCAATGATCCTATTATTCTACTTGGATAAGGAATGATCACACAAAGGTTGGAAGCGAGGGGTAGGAACTTTTCCCGGGACCCCATTATTCGTCTAAAGCCTTTGATACATTGAGAGGGGAGAACCGGGGATTCGGTGGCAAACACCATCAATACTCGCGTCTCAAACCTTGATTTGTATATGCGAAGCTAAAAAAAAAAAATAAAGAGAACATAAAAAGAGATAAGTCTGGGGGAGAGGAAAACAATACCAAAAGTGTGTAATTTGGGTGGTTCTTTTGTCATGATATCGTATGAGGAAGAATCTAGAAGGTTCTTGAACATTGGCTGCAGTGATGAAACTGGCGATCAGGGTTTGGTTGGATGATGCTGTGAGATAATGTGTGTAGTCTGGGAAGCTGCGATTGTCTACGGAGAAGTACATGGTGGTTAGATTTGGATCTGGTTAGGTGATAACTAGAAAGCTTGGGAAAAGGGTCATTGCAATGTTTCAAGAACATGTGAGTCTCCGTGTTTTCAAACCTCTTCCTCTGGTTTGGTTTTCTGTTTGCTTGAGGGCAAGCAAAGGCTAAGTTTGGGGGAGTTGATATATCATGGTCTTTACCCGTTTTTAGCCATGATATAGGTTTTGTTATCAGAGTCCTTCTAGTGTTTTTGTAGTCTTTTTGAGTCTTTTCAGGTTTTAGCACGTTTGGAGCTTTAATTGGAGCTTTTGGAGTATTTTGGAGCTTTTTGGTGTCCCTTGAATAATTTCTCACCGTTGGATTGAGCTCAAATTTGGATACAAGACAGATCAATGGATTATCTTTCATTTGGAAGTGGTTTGAGGCCATTCTAACGGAGCGATCAAAAGTTATGCCAGTTTTCGTGAAGACAGTCCAATCTGTCGAGCATAGAGTCCTGGTGTCGACCGACACCAACCCGGTATCGACCGACACCAACCCGGTATCGACCGACACCAACCCGGTATCGACCGACACCAACTCAATATCGACTGACACCAACCAAGTATCGATCGACACCGACTGCAGGAAAAGAAAACACGTGATTTTACAAGTTTGAAGATTCTGCAACTTGGCCCAGAAGATTCTATTATTTACAATTAAGCCCAGAACGTGTTTTAGCATTATATTTAGGGTTTTTAGCCACTTTAAGGGAGGAGACTTGATTTTATTCATTATTCGGGTTTTGAGAGAGGGAGAGAAGTCAGAAACTCTGTTCCTGAGAGAGAAGATTTCGAACCCTTGTTACTCTTTACTCTACTTTTTTATGCAATCTATTTTATTCATGATGTTTGCTTCATTCACCATGTCTGGGTAGATTTCTTGTTAAGTTTAGGGTTATTCAAAGGTGTTTGATGAATTGTTAGGTTGATCTGAATTGATAGGAGAAATTTAATAGAGTTTTTCATCTAGACTTGTGATTACCGTTTATGATAGCTTCATGACCTAGAATATGATCTTAGGTTGTTTGATTGGCACGAAATTGTGATTGATTGCCTGAACTAGTGTTAGACATATTCGCAAAGAAATTTGGTTTAGGATTTTGTGAACAATTGAACCTGATCATTAATGCTTGTTTGAATTGATAGGATTTGCAAAGAAATTTGCATAGATAATCTTTGCAGCGACGGTTGGTTGATTTTATATTTGTGTTTCAAGTTCAAGAACAGTGCTTAATATCCTCCTGACATTCTATTTGATCTACAATTCTGATTTACTGGAGAATTTCCCTAGGCTTAGCGTTTTTCCTCCATTGATTTTACAACTACTTTTAATCGTTTGCTGTTCTCAATTACATTGATTTTGCTTAGCTTAATTCATATTCTATAATCTATTGAGTGATTTCTTGAGTCTTTGTGGTTCGACCCCTATATACTGCAGCTAATGCTTTAGTACTCTTAGGGTATTAAATTTGAGCATATCAATATGCATACGCATCGCCTCTTACCAAGTACATAAGATGCTTTCCCTTGTACTTCGTGACTATGTTATTTTGTAGGTGATAATAACATATCCCTCTTGTTGCCCATGGCATAATAGTTTCAATGGCATTCTTAATCAAGGCGTGCCTGTCGGACACTATGACCAAAAGAAATTGATCGGAGACACATCCACTCAACTTGGTGAAAAACTATTTCATGATTCATCATTTTTAGAGTCTACAATAGCAAATTCTAGCAGGATTATTTAGAAATTCCCGTCCTGGCCGCAAGCCACTAGCAGAACACTGCCATACTTCCCCGGTAGATGACACCCATCCACCACCATAACTTTTCTCAGAAACTGAAAACCGGTAATAGAGGCTCCAAGGGCCATAAACAGATATTTGAATCTGCTTTCATCATCAATCACAAGATCAGTGATGGTTCAGGAATTGGCTAGCCCGATGCGATATAGATACGACGGTAGGTGCTCATATCCATTTTCTGCTGTTCCCCTCACCAATTGTTGTGCAAATATCAAAACTCTATAGGAAGTGGTATAATTCATCTGCATACCATATTTATTCTTCATTACAGATCTAATAATCTTCGACGATACTCCATCGATTGTTCCACATTCATCATAAAACAAATTAAAAATATATCTCAGAGCATGACGTTTGCGCAGAGAAATTCAGTCCGCCACATTGCAATTATGATCTTTTTTGTACAAGGTAACCCAAAACCTTTTTGGTTTGTTTTTCACAGTCGCTCTAATCCTTCAATTGCATCCTTTCACACCGCATATGGCTACAAACATCTTTTGTGGAGAATTATGCAGTTTGAACATGAATTTCGACATTATTACCGTTAATCGTAACTCGGAAACAAGCGCATCCTTTATAGGAAAACTCTCAGTCATATAGATACCGCCTTACCATGTCATGTTGGATCTTTGGCCTTCAGCAACAAAGCCAGATTCTGCACCAAGACACGTGTTATCATCATCATCATTTTCACTAACATCCTCATCTTTAACTTTCCAATACATAGTATAATCATCAAGGTATTCGTCTTTAACCTCACCAGCATGAGATTCTTCCGCATCATCATCATCATTGTTTACGTTACCCTCACCACCAACAGATATGACCATATCTTCGTCTTCAAACTCTTCTGCATCGTCCTCAAGGTCTTCGTCAACACTTCCACCAGCAACCTCGTTGCCACTAGCCATACCAAAATGACTCGAGACACAAAGACGTACAACATGCGTTTTACATAACTCAACCAAGGACCGCACTTGTCTATCATTTGTGACATGCATAGGTGGTGCAGGAGAATCTGTGTCCGTTAGTTGCAACATTGAATCCGACAACGAGTAAGTTAACTTGACGAACTCGATGTTCTTGTCCAGCTCATAGTCTGCTTGTACCATCTTAATGAGTTCACGGTGTGTACAAGAATCACTCAAGAAGAACATTCTCCCTCCTTTGGGATTATCCACCTCAAAATGCCACTTACAGTCTCTCATCACCCTATCTCCATAGACAGCAGGTACTTGAACCATTATCTAAAAAACATTTGAAACAAATGCAAACTATTAGTGCAAGAAACAAATGCAAACAACAGGTCTACATGCATACTTCTTACATGAAGTTTGTTAGTAGACTTCAAAGGTGAAGTCTCTTGATAAATAATTATCAGAAATTCATAAAATCGATTTAAGATACAATCTAATACATTGAGATGTGAAATTCATACATAAACAACAACAATAACTAATACACATAAAAAAAAAATTAAAATATGGAAAATACAAATTAGATATGATACAAATACATTTTTTAAAAAGTTAGTGCAAGAGACTTCTCAAACGAAGTCTCCGGACAAACATCCTCTGTGAAGTCTAAAGTTTAGAAGCTAAATACTTAATAAGTTAAAAAAAATGATATAAAAATAATTATGTGATAAAAATAGTTCAAATTTCTAAAACATCAAAAGCCACACGTAACACACATGTTAGGACAAGAAAATAAAAATAACTAATTACAAATAAGCTAAAAATTCATTTTTACTAAAATTATCATTAGAGACTTCACATGCGAAGTCTCATAGTAGACTTCACATGCGAAGTCTCATAGTAGACTTCTTGGATGAAGTCTGCTTCGCTATTTAGAGGAGACTTCGCCCAAGAAGTCTGAAGTAGGGGTCTAGTTTGTCAATTGACCAGACAAATCAAAACTAACCCCCTTTTTCACGCAGACTTCTCATATATATCTCGATCAAAATACTTTGTTCCGGTCAATTGCAAAACTAACATCCCTTTTTCGTAGACTTAACATGAAAAGTCTTTGTACAAAGTCAAACTTACGGTCAATTGCAAAACTAACCTCTTGTACGCTGACTTCGATGGTGAAGTCTCAACACCGTTTTTTGTTTTCAAAGGAGAACTTCAAACTTCATCGTGAAGTATGATACCCAAAAAGTCAATTGCAAAAATAACCCCAGTTGACTATTGAGACTTCACTCATGAAGACTGTCTTTTGGAAAATCGGAAAAAAGGAAGCAAAAATTACCAAGATTCGGTTTGAGCTTGTTTTTAGCTTCTTAAACGGCCAAGAACAGATCACGCCACCAATACCCAAGCAACCCAGGCGTTATTATGCCTGAATCTTAGTAAATCGTAAGATGTATGGATGGTAAATATTGAAAACAAGATTATAGAGTTAAATGGTTGAAATGAGAGAGGAGATCGATAAAAATGTAGCTTTTGGCTCAGTTTTAGAGCATTAACATCTCTTAATTCGGTTGTTTGAATCATTTAGAGGTCAATTTTGTTTGGTAATGGTGGTTAGGAACTATTGAAGACGATGTCATTTTCGTTATTACGTGAGAATCTTTGGGTTATTATTTTTCAAACCCAGCCACCAGAATTCACAGGAGAAGTCTGCGCTAGGCAGTAAAGGGGAAGAGGAGTTTAGTTTTGGAATTGACTTCAAATAAGGGTTTAGTTTAGCAAGAAGCCCATTAAGTTTACACATTTTGCTTATATTAGAAAGAGATTATTTACCAAAAAGAGATCTAATTTGAGAGAGGTCAACCTTATAATTACTTTTCAATTTCTTTTCTACGAAAATTCACCTGAATAACCAGTAGAATCGAGAAAATATTTGTTTTTTGAGATTTCCTCAGTTGAACGTCGTACCATATTATTGATTTTTAACGTTAAATACGTAATTGTCTGATCAATAAGATTTTCTATTTTGTTCGAGCACTTAAATTGGTACTAATTAACCGATTATATTCATACAGTTGAACCACTATTATAACACATATACCATATTGGTAAAGAAACATATCCATACCCATAAGCCATATTCGTCTAATATAAGAATTCATGGTTTTAAATTTTTTTTGATATAATCACGTCCACCAAAAATATGATTTTGTACTCGTAAAATTTGGCAAAATAAATATATTCTTAATCAAGCCAATAATCAAAAGATATGTTACAATCATTTTTATCACTTTCTCTTATTAGATACCGATATCTCATTTGGAAAGTATAATTAATCAAACTTAAAAAAGTTTTTTTGCAAAAGAAAACCCTCTAACTCACCACTTTTATAGTTTTACCCTCCATCTCCAAAAATGCATGTCAATCCCGCGAAGATAAAAAATAATACGCAATATAACATATAGTCATCACAATCAAATTTGTAAAATGTTAATAAATAATATATCAAATTGAAGCCCTCGTGACTAAAAGCCCAGATCCACATTTAAAATTTTGAAAATTAAATATATGTGACCGTAAAATATTTATAAGATGCATATAAGGTTAATATTGTGTATTGTTATTAACTTTGTATACTTAATATGTATCTTTGGAGATGGAAGGTAAAATTATAGAAAATGGCGACTTGAGTTTTTTTTTTTTTGCAAAACACCCTTAAAATAAATAATACACATCAGCTTATATTGACACATAATTAGACATGAAAATATTTTATTAAATGAGGTTTATAAAATATCTTAACTTGACGAAAAGAGCATAATGCTAATTGTAAGAATTATTAAAGTAAGAAATATATTTAAATTTTAAATAAGCTTGTCTAAATTTTAAATAAGATTGTCTACTCGTTTTTCAGTTTGATTTGGTTCAATATTATGTAAATATATTTCATTTTTGTAATTATAATCCCACTTTATAACCAAATTTATGGTGTTAATTAAGTTTATCAAATAAAAACCATGTTTAAGAATAAAAGTGACATAAATAGACATAAATGTTTATTTTTATTTACATCTATAAGATGTGATTGCGTTGGAATATAATTACCATATAGTGTTTTCTTGGTTCTTTGCTAACATCAAACGAGGGAACCAAATATGCAGGGGAAGAAAACCACAGACATAAAGAGGAATTCTAAAAGAATTTCAAGTTTAATGTCAAAGAGTCTCTCACAGTCTCTCACAGTTGTTTTGATAAAGTCTATAATGACAGATATCTCAAGAAGAGCATACTGGAACAATTCTATACAACCATTCGTACTTTGGCCTGATTTTCAAACATTTACACATTCCGAAAAAAATAAGTCAATTTATTAATTTTTCATGTAAACACAAAACAATTGATGTTTGGAAAATTTTAAACAAAATTATAAAATTCAATAGAAAAAGGTTTTGAGTAATTTTTAGAGCAGTATTCTATATTTAGATAAAGTAAGTTGAGAAATACATACATCTTGAGATACATAGAGGATGATACTAATGCAAAAACATGAATCTACACTTAAAATCACAAAGAAGTTGTGAAGATGATCGAGAACACAAACTTAAAAATGAAGCTTATTGTTCTTTCATACACATAACTAACAAAATCATTTGAAAAAGTCTTGAACTTAACACGATAAAAAACTGTGATTTCATCAAATTTCAGAATTAAGAATTGAATGTTTATTGTTGCAGCGAATGCCTTAGCAACCTAACAACACGACAAATTGAGGTGAAAATTGATGATATAAAAACTGAAAAGAAAAGTTTCTTATCCTCTTAAGTTTTCTATTATCGAGAAGTTATATTGTTTCGTGAAATCTTGAAGCTCAGCACAAAGAGATTTCACATTACCGTAGTTTTGCATCATCACACTGGTGGATACCTTCTAACAAAAAGCAGTAATAAATCATGCATATTTTGCAAGATAAGTGTATATCATGAAAATCATTTAGAAAATGTGCAGATTTAAGCTAATTAAATGGTTTATATTATATGTTTGAAAGGTGAAAACAAATCAAACAATAAAATATATATGAAAAAATACAAAATATAAGAAAGATTTGAGGCGCAAATTCCTAAAAGCGCATAATATATTCTTGCCCCATCTTCAAGCAAAACATCAAAGCGTAGATTCCCATGCAGCACCTCTCGTCGAAGCTTTCTTTTGTTTGTTTCCACTTTTGTGTAATTGTTTCTCTGTTTCAGAAAATGGATCCGTTTTCACGATCCGTTGTTTTTATTCCTTAAGTATGTGTTCTAAAACAAACATTTCTACTTCTTTTTGAGAAAGTCTTTTTTTCTTATTCATCTACAACTAGAGCTAGTTCTTCAAAGGTGATTTATACGATACTAGATTATGTTCCACGTATATACGAAATTATAATATAATATTTTAAAATTTGTGAAAAAATCAAAATAGAAAATTTGAAAATAAAATTAAATCATCCTTAAAAATAAATATATATATATATATATAATAAAATATTGATAACGTATATCCAAAATAATTCACCAATGGAAAAATCTAACAAAGTTACAGTTATTATTTATTTTTATTATATATAGTTGATTTATTTTTATTTGAATAGGATTTATTTATTTTAATCATATTTAACTTTTCTTTTTCATATCCGAATCGACATAAAAATAAATTAAAATTGTTATTTTGAATTTATTTACTCATTGTCTTTTGGATGAGAGCCATTTTCTGAAAATTATAAGAAAATTTAATAATCATAAAAATATATAAATAAATTTTTACGACAAACTCATAATAAATTTAATTTATTTTTTTTGAAAATTAGAAGAAAAACAAACCGAGATTATAGAAAGTTCTATTAATCATAATAATATAAAAATAATTTTTTTACGAAAATCTCATAATAATAAATTAAAATATTTGTTTTCTAGAAATTAGAAAAAAAACAAACCAAAATTAGATAAAAATTTAATAATCATCACAAAATATAACTTTTTTACGACAACCACATAATAATAAATTAGAATAACTTTTTAAAATAAAAGAATAGATGTTTTACCAATAGAATAAAGTTGAAGGTAGGATGGTGTTTCTGAAGATAACTATTTTTTTGTTGAGAAAACATGAGACTACTTATATGTTTATATAGAGTTCAATATTTACAATTTTTATTTTTTAAGGATTAGATATTTTTTATAAATATGGAAGTTTATTTTTTGTTTTAAATTAGGAATTTGTATAATTGCTTTATAGAATTTTCATTTTCTGAATGATGGTAGTTAAATATCTTTTTGTATAGTTTCCTTATAATAATTTTTGACATTTTCTCAATTTTAACACATGTCGAAATTTTGAATCGATGGATACTATACGTGTCGCGATTCGTAGGTTACTAAATTTAAAAACTATATTTTATATAATAAGATGTATTCAATTCATAATATATATTCAGTTTTAAATGTACTCTGACTTAACAAAAATATCGTCTCAAAATAAAAACTTCTCCTCACCCACACACACATGAATGTCACATGCTTCGTCAAGAAAATCACAGTACTTTTCCTGAGGTTATGATTTATTAAATTATTGGAAATTCACACACTTTCGTTTTTTTAAATTTGAAATTGGTTATTTATAATATGATTTTGTTTGTTAAATTTATATTCCAGCAAATTTAATTCCATCATTTTACAGATGATTTTTTTGTTTATATTTTAGGAATTTTTAATTAGACTTATGGTATGGTGTCTTCAAAATGTTGTCATCAAATTTACTTATAGTATATTGTCATTAAAATGATGCCGTGTCGTAGACGCGCGTCACTGGTTTGCGTGATGGAGTATTGGCATATATTGTATTAACACATTCACACTGAATGAACTCAAATAGTCTTGTTTTGACCTCACCGGTTAAAACTTAAAAGTAGAGCAGAACAGATGGTGAAAATATCATATGTTTTAGCTCCGGTAAACAGTTAAAATCATCCAACCGGAATATCTAACCATATTCAATGACATCTCTCATTTACTCACACTCTCAGACATTAACCTTTTGATCAGCTCTAATATCTCTTCTCTCAAATGGTTAACAAAATCTGGCAGTCTCCTTCACATCAGTAAACCACAGCGCATCCAGGTTCTTCACTCCTCCAGAGCTAAACCATTCACATATAACCCGAGCGATAGCAAGAAGGTAAACACCACAATCATACCCATTCTTTTGTTGCGGTGCATCATTGACTTCTCTGTATGCTGCATCTTCGTTAGACACAAATGGTGAAACCGCCTCGAAGAGCTGGTTCGCGTTCCATTTATTCACCCCCATGAAGCTATCGTGATGGAAAAACGTGTTGGCTTCTTTCTAGTACACGAGTAAGCTCCAATGTAATCCGCCTTCTGCTGCCTCGACATTTAGATTGTTGTTTACAGGGAATATCAGGAGGTCTTTGTCGCGTAACTTAAGGGGTTTCATGAAATCTTTGAGGGACTCAGTATCGGGGCAGTTGGAGATCCAGAAGGCAATGGAGGGAGGGATTAGTGAGATGGTAGGGGAACTGTGAACTGTGGATAAGTAGCTTAGGTAGAACTCAATAACACGATCATTTAGAAAATTGGGTCCGTTTAGGATATCCAAATCTGATCTCCTGAGGACAACATCATCAAAGCTGAGGACCTTGTCGTCACCAGAAGTATTTCCCATAGTGTATACTGATAAGCTTCAAATGGCTGCACTGGAGAATCTAGAAAATATGCAAAATACATAAAAGCAATCTTGTTAAGCCAACCATCAAAATGTGGAAAATGAATACCATGTTCTCAGAAAGTACAACACAGAAAAGTAAATATTATGTTGAGTAAAGGATCGTAAGGTTCAATAAGCTGAATCACTTTAGTTACTGAGCAACCTTGTCTTAGCTTGAGCATGCTACAGAAACAAAATTTCGTTCAGGCATTTTATCGAACAGTTTGAGTTCCCACAAATTGTTCTTAAAACACCCACAAACAAGAATCAAATTTCTCCGAACATATAGATCCAAATAAAACCAGTGGTTCTCAATTTTGAATTCAAAATATTGACTGGAGATAAAGACACTCAGATCGGAAAAAACTTCCTAAAGATTCATTATTTCACAATATTTCTGGATTTTGAGCAGGAATCAAATGACCTTGATTAAATATATATATATATATATGGATACTCGATTGCTGAAAGATTCAGATTAGTATTCCAGTAATCCGCAGCTTGACAAAACTGTAATCTTAATTAAACAAAAGGAAAAACTTAGATATGTTTATCGCGAGAATCCTGCCAAAGGTCTGATTTGAATCCATCATTCTCTCTCTTTCTCTTCATCGATTCTTTTAGATCTCACTATTAAATGCAGACCATAAACCAAAGCTATCTAAAACCTCAGAAACAAAGAAACATATAGATTTGGTTTCATCAAATTCTGAAAGTATTCACCGTGTCATGTGTTTATATTTACAAAACTCCTAAAATATATCAATCATTCAATTGACAGAACAAATCAAAACTCAAACATAATTGATAAAATCAAAATCAGATTAATTGGAACAAAAACGAAATCGAGAAGGCAAGAGAATTAACTCAAAATAGCAAAACCCAGAAACTGAGTTCATCGATTAGATGTCAAAACCCAGAAACTCAAAATAGCAAAACCCAGAAAACATGACTCTAAAGAACACAATCGATTAAATGAGGCCGGCCCAACCAAAAATATGCCTAAAGCAAAACAAAATTTTTTTTTTACCTATTACAAATCAAGGTTAAAAAATTGTAAAATATGTGATGGTTGGGAATCGAATTTCTGCACTTTCTAAATAAATTCATGGACTTGACCACTGTACCAAAATAACGTTTTGAAAATTGATGCCCTTATTTTTTTTATAGAAAGTTGATGCCTAAAGCCCTTGCTTCACCAGCTTTAGCCTTGGGGCAGGCCTGGATTAGATGTTCATCGATACAAACTGTTAGACCGCGAAATCTGGAGAACAAAACACGAATATAAACCGAATTAAGGAAAAACCCGTAGAGGCAAGATTTGATTTTTTCCTTAATTCAAACAATCTCCCGCAGTGTGGCGGTTTATGAGATGATGAATCCCAGGATACAACTATGGTGAGACTGTTTTCGCAACACTCGAAAAACAGAATCTACGAACTGTGTATCTACGATATACTCTTGAGACTTACTGTTTTTTCAGAAGAAAAGAAATGTGGAGGAGAGTTTCTGTGTTCGTCAGAACGATAGAGGGAGAAAAGAATGAGAGCGTCTTTAGTTGTTTTTAAAACGCAGGGAGAAGTTTGAACGATCCGCAACGTGCGAAGATCGTGGAGCATTGAAGAGGCGCACGACCCGGAGAGAATCTCGCGGACGAGTTTAAGGCTCGGTCAAAGCAATCAATAATCGCTTTTATTATGCAAAAACGTTTCTAAATTGGTCAAATTTTAAACAAAGTTGCAAAAAAAATTTCCAAAAGAAAACCGAGCCCGGCGGTGGTGCGCGGGCGCGCGCGAGTGTATTTTTGCATAATGGCCCTCCAACTCTAGCACCATGGTCTCCCCTTCCCATCAAGTTGTTTAACACTCTCATAAGTGTAATAACATATATACTAGAAGGAATTTTTCCACTCAACCAATGTGGGACTTTGTAATATAAAGTCTTTATAAGCTTTCAAGCTAACCAGTTTGGAGTTCAATTTCTCATTCAATTTCACTTCAATTTTTACATGTCACTACACTATGTTATAGTGCTCATTACGAGGAATCCAAAGACTCCGAGATCCGGTCATTCCGGTGACGGACCTCACCGGAAAAGTCGCCGGAAAGTTGGCCAGAGCCACTTGTCCAAAATTGATGTTCCAACAATCCCCCACATGAATAGAATTGACTCTAAACATATGAAAAAGGTTTTCTAACTTAATAACCTAAAACTTGACAGACTAGACAGACTCGACTTTCAAGAGTTTATGCGAAAAATAATTGTGTCTGAGATGGTAGCAATGTTTCAGCCTTGAACCACTCATTGTTAATATCTATCGGGTTTACTTGGTCAGGTAGTGAACATGATGTCTTGAACCACCTGGATTTTTATGTAAACCGAGACAACAGGTATAACCCAGCTTCTTTTTCTCGTAGAACCAAGTTCTCTATTGTGTTCGTTTTGACCTTGAACATTTCCTGGATTTCATGAGTGAACTTAGAGAATATAGTCTGACCTTCATTCTCCTAGAAACGACCTCCTTTCACACTCACTAGGTGATTTGCCACTAGCTTTGTTTTCAGAAGTTTCCTGTAAGAACTTCACTGATATTTCAAAGTTATGGTCTCAAATCATTAAAAGCATTGCTTATCCTTTACACATACATGAAGCACTGTTTATCATCCTGGGAACTGGGCTGTGTTTTACAGTGCTCCAGACAGATTCTATTTGCTTTAGTTTTCCCTTTGAACCTAAATCTTGGGATCTCCAGTCATATAGGTGGGGTTTCCATCAAACATCCTCTTAATTTATAGGCTTTAAACCCATTCCTCATGATGATTTTACAACTTGATCTCGAGCTAAACCTTTGGTAAACGGATCCGCTAGGTTATCAGCTGATTTAATATAATCCAGTGTAATTACTCCACTAGAGATCAAATGTCTAATGGTTTTATGTCGTCTTCTGATGTGACGAGATTTACCATTATAGAGAGTATTCAGTGCTCGGGCTATAGCTGACTGACTATCACAGTGTATGCGTAGTGCCGAAACTGGTTTCACCCACATTGGAATATCTTCCAAGAAACTACGAAGCCATTCTGCTTCTTCTGCAGCTTTATCTAAAGCTATAAACTCAGACTCCATGGTTGATCTTGCCTATAGAGTTTGTTTCGCAGATTTCCATGAGACCGCTGCACCTCATAGAGTAAAGACGTATCCACTAGTGGATTTTGAGTTTTTGGAGTCAGATATCCAATTAGCGTCACTGTATCCTTCCAAAACTGCTGGTTCTTTACCATAGTGCAGTCCATAACTTTTTGTGTATCTCAAGTAATTTAACACTCTAGTTATGGCTTTCCAGTGTTTATGGCCTGGATTACTGGTGTAGCGACTAAGTACATTTATTGCGTGCGCTAAATCGGGTCTAGTACAGTTGGTTAGATACATCAGACTACCAATCACACGAGCATACTCTATATATGATACCGCTTCACCTGAATTTTTAGTTAGATGAAGTTAAGCATCCACAAAAGTTTATACGGTCCCATTTGAATAGTTCTTGAATCTCTCAAGAATTTTATCTGCATAATGAGCTTGTGACAGAATAATCCCGTCGGAGGTTCTAGTGATTTTAATTCCTAGAATGACATCTGCTAAACCCATGTCTTTCATATCAAATTGTCTATGACGCATGTTTTTGGTTTGCTGGATTATATCTTTATTACTGCCCATGATAAGCATATCATCAACATACAAACATAACAAAATATACCCGCTAGGTGTACTTTTGATATATATGCATTTGTCACATTCATTAATACTGAATCCATTTGACATCATTACTGTGTCAAATTTTTCATGCCATTGTTTTGGAGCTTGTTTCAGTCCATACAATGATTTTACAAGTCTACAGACTTTATTTTCTTGTCCTGGAACCACAAAACCTTCAGGTTGTTTCATGTATATTTCCTCTTCTAAATCTCCATTTAGAAAAGCGGTTTTTACATCCATTTGATGTATTTCCAGGTCTCTTAACGCTGCAATTCCGATTAGCATTCTGATCGAGGTTATTCTCGTGACAGGAGAATAGGTGTCAAAGAAATCCTGACATTCTTTTTGCCGGAATCCTTGCACCATAAGTCTTGCCTTGTACTTATCAATTGAGTTATCGGTTTTCAATTTTGTTTTAAAAATCCATTTACACCCTAGTGCTTTAAACCCTTCGGGTAGATCGGTTATTTCCCATGTATGATTTTGCATTATGGAATCGATCTCACTATTAACGGCTTCCTTCCATAAAGGAGCGTCTGGTGTATTCATGGCTTCAGTGTATGTTTTTGGTTCGTTCTCTGCGAGAAAAACCATTAAGAAATCTTCGCCAAATGTTTTTTCCTTACGTGCTCTTTTACTACGTCTAGGTTCGTCTTCTGCATCTTTTACAGAGATTCCTGACGTACTAGCAACGTCATAAGAGGCGTTTACATCTCGTTCATCACGTGTTCTTTTTGAACTTTGTTTATCCTTACAAGGAAATATGTGTTCAAAGAAAGACGCATTTCTTGATTCCATAATTGTATTTACCTGGATATCCTGGTTATCTGATTTGTGTACCAGAAATCGGTAAACACTACTATTATGCGCATATCCGATAAAAATACAATCTACGGTTTTTGGTCCGATAGCGACATTTTTAGGAAGCGGTACTGCGACTTTCGCTAGACATCCCCACACTTTCAGGTATTTGTACGAAGGTACTGTACCTTTCCAAAGTTCATGCGGCGTTTTGCCGGTTACTTTGTGCGATATTTTGTTGAGGATATGATTAGTGGTGAGCAACGCTTCCCCCCACAGATTCTGGGGTAGCCCAGATTCCTGCAACATAGCGTTCATCATTTCTTTCAGAGTTCGGTTTTTTCTTTCCGCAACTCCGTTAGATTCTGGTGAATAGGGAGCTGTTGTTTGGTGAATAATGCCATCTTCTTGACAAAATGCATTAAACGGACCGTCATATTCGCCTCCTCAATCACTTTTAACTATTTTTATAGTTTTCGAGAGTTGGTTTTCAGCTTCGATTTTATATTCTTTGAATTTCTCTAAGACTTTATCTTTACTACGTAGTAAATATACATAGCAATATTTTGTACAATCATCTATGAAAGTCACAAAATATTTTTTACCGCCTCTACTTTGTACATATTTTAAATCACACAAATCTGTGTGTATCAATGCGAGAGGTTCGGTTGTTCTTTCAACACGAGGAGACGGGGGTTTGTGAGTTTTGCTTGAACACAAATTTCACATTTTTCTTTGCTTATTTTGCATTTCGGAATTAGGTTCAAATTAATTAATCTTTGTATAGATTTATAATTCACATGTCCTAACTGTTCATGCCAAATGTTAAAAGACTCAACCAAATAAGCAACTGAATTTTTATTGATAGAAGCATTAGAGCTCGAAGCTACATCGGTTTTCTTAACAACATGTTGAACATTCATTTTGATAAGACCATCCTTAACAAATCCCCTACCAATAAACACCCCATTTTTCCTAATCACCAGCTTGTCTGCCTCAAGGTTGGTTGCAAAACCGTGCTTGCTCAGCAGAGTCCTGGAGATCAGATTCTTCCTCATGTCTGGAAGATGCTTCACGTTCGAGAGGGTGACAGCCATCCCAGAAGTCATCTTCAGGACCACCTTCCCGGTTCCCACGATCTTGGAGCGAGACACATTTCCCATCATCAGGCTCTTGTCAGAGCTGCACTTCTGATAAGTGCTGAAAGTGTCTCTGTCAATGCAGATGTGAGTAGTAGCACCTGTGTCATACCACCACTCCAAAGGGTTTTCATCAGTCATGAACACATTTGCCTCAGTGACCACCGCACACAGGTCTTCTTCGGTCAAAACAGCCTGACGCTTGCTGCTTCTTGCCTTGCTGCGACAATCCGCTGATTTGTGACCAAGCTTGCCACAGTGGTTGCACTTTCCAGTGAACCTTTTGCCTTCACCTTGCTTCTTGAAGGCGACAGAGGGTTGAGGTGCCATCTTGTTTGGCACGGCCTTGACAGGCACAACAGCTTTGTTGTTGTACACAACCTTGGCTTTCCCCTTCTTCTTGTATTCAGCAACATTCGCGTCATGATCAATGGGGAAGGCGATCCCCAATCTCTTCTCGCGCTCAGTTGACTGGTTTTGAAGCCTGGCGATCAAGTTAAGCAAAGAGATGGGCTTTTGCTTGAACTCGAGATAGGACTGGAAATCATTCCAACTCGGGGGTAGCTTGTCGATGAAGGCATTCACATAGAAGGTGTCACAGACCTTCATTCCTTCATCTGCTATCTCTTGCACGATCATCTGTAACTCATGAACCTGCTCCATGATGGGCCTCGAGTCCACCATTTGGTATCTGAGAAACTTCCTTGTGGCCGCTTTCCCCGCGCCTGCATTGTACGTTCTGTACTTCTTTTCCAGAGCTTGCCAGAGAGCTTTGGAAGTTGGAGCGTGGCGGTAAACCTTAAACAGTGGCTCCTCCAGGCGGTTTTGAATGTATCCCTTGCAGAGGAAATCCGAGTGGACCCATGCTTCAACGCTAGCCACCAGATGTGGATCTGTGTTGTCAGCCGCCAGAAACGGTTTTTCCTCCGTGAGGTATTTTTGGAAGTTCAACGTGCACAGGAAAAAATGCATTTTCTGCTGCCAGGAGTCAAAGTTTTTCCCGTCAAACTTCTCAGGCATCACCACCTGGGATGGCACAGACTGGATCTGGACATCAGCGGGTTTTGGAGGAGCGAGTGGCTGACCATCTTGGTTTGTCGGCTCACCATTCCCGTTAACCACGGTTGTCTCAGCCAGGTTGAATTCACCACCGCTTGACATTTTTCTGTATAGAAAAATAAATATTGTTAATAATTGGAATAATTATTTAATTCGCTCAATTAATTTAAAAAATTAATTTACGAAATTAATATAAATTAATTCGAATAATTTGCACAATTAATATAAATTAATTTGCATAATTTAAATAAATTCGATAAATTAATATAAATTAATTATCATAATTTAAATAAATTCGTTTAATAAACGATTTTAATTTTAGCGATTAAATCACTAAATTAAAACTGTGGAAATCACCAAAAGAGATTCTAGAACCGCTTATAACGTTTCGTGAAACTGCCAGAAAAGGCTTTCACGTAAACTGTTCGTTGATCCCGAAGATCAAAACAATCAGAAATGGAGTATTTCGAGAAACTGCCAAAAGGCCTTCGCGTAAATCACTTCCAAATCTTATATGTTGCAAAAACCGTTTGGAAAACGATCTCAGACTCTGATTCTTTCAATAAGAGTGTTCGAAGCTTTCAATAAGAGGGGTTTCTCATTTTATTTCTTGAACGTGAATGACGACGACGAAGACAATTTCGATGGCTGAGTATCTGAATCGGGTTGGGGATGAGCAGGTTTGTATCAATTTTAGGACAACATAGGTTTTCAGTTTGTTTTTGTGGTAGATTTGATGGCTTGTATCGGTTTTGATAATATAAACCGTCAAAACCAATACTGCATGTTAAAAAAAAAAAAAAAACCATGGGTATTAGGGTTTAAAACTTTCATTTCGAACTTTGGTTTTAGGAAGATTTAGAACGAGGGTAAAGTTTAACAGATATCAGTGGTTACAGTAAAACCTCTATAAATTAATAATGTTGGGACCTCCAAAATTTTTTATTTTATTATTAATTTATCAATAAATTAATAAATTTTTAATTAAAAGAGATAAAAAAATTTCAATTCATAATTTTTTTAATTTCTTTTATTTGAACTTTCTTATGTATTATTGTCAATATTATATATATATTCTGTTAATATTTTTTTTTTTGGCCTTCTTGCTAAACTAGACCCTTATTTGAAGTCAATTCCAAAACTAGACCTCTCTTTCTTTTCTTTTCAAAATGCCTTAAAATAATCTTTACAGCTTCTTTTTTCACAAAAATACCTTGCGCAAACTTCTCCTGTGAAGTCTGGTAGTTGGGTTTGAAAAACAATAACCCAAAGATTCTCACGTAATAACGAAAATGCCATCGTCTTCAATAGTTCCCAACCACACTTACCAAACAAAATTGAGCTCTCAATGCTTCAAACAACCGAATTAAGTGATGTTAATGCTTTAAAACTGAGTTAAAAGCTCCATTTTTGTCGATCTCCTCTCTCATTTCAACCATTTAACTCTATAATATCGTTTTCAATATTTACCATCCATATATCTTGCGATTTACTAAGATTCGAGCATAATAACGCTTGGGTTGCTTGGGTATTGTTGGCGTGATCAGTTCTTGGCCGTTTAAGAAGCTAAACACAAGCTCAAACCGAATCTTGGTAATTTTTGCTTCATTTTCTC
>SMJT01000012.1:1531949-1614783 GCA_004349715.1 Crucihimalaya himalaica
TCTTCATCTTCATCTTCATCTTCATCTTCATCTTCATCTTCATCTTCATCGTCATCTAGAATCAATGCTCTCTTCACCGACCGCCTGCTACTCATCTGATATGTGAAGACAGAAACAAAATAGCTTTGAAGATATGAATAGACGGTTGCGATTCCCAGATCTGCGAATCAAATAAAAGATGGGATTAAAGTTTGGGGTTTTCCCGCAGAGAGGAAGAATATCGATAACTTACGGCGAAAGAGGAGAAAGAGTGTCGGCGTTTAGAGATTTCCAGCGACGTTTGGTGATTCGGTAGAGAAAAAGAGCGATGAAGATTTTTTAATTTTTTTACCCAGATTAACTATTGCAATTTCAGTTTTATCTTGTTTAGTAAATGTAAATTTTAACCTGATTCAGTTTCCAAAAATTTTCGCGAAAATTTTCGGTCAAAATTTTGGATTTATTTGAATTTCAGACTTCTACAAAGAAGTCTACGATAACAAAATCTTACAGACTTCACACGCGAAGTCTACCGTGAGACTTCACCCGAGACTCGAGAAGCCTGTAAGCCCTAAACTCTAAAATTCAAACGTTTATTTCACTCTGTGTTAACAAATACTAACATTTGACATAAAAATAGTATAATATATTCAAAATCTAACAACTATACGAAGGATCTCTATTTTATATCAAAAACATATCAAACTAAGTCTAACCCTAAAGATATATACATGGATTCTTACCCATTGGGAACGTCTAACCTATATACCTCACACAGTTTACATCAAATGGCTTAGTTTTATGAAATTTATTTTTAAACCTGTTCGATTTGATTTAAAATAATTTATCTTTCAAATATTTTGATCGAAATATTTTTTTTTTCATTTTTTTATTAAAATTTCACATTTAATTACGGTTCCAGACTTCATGGTCAAAGTCTGCGACTGTTTATGGTATTTTAGAACATAATCAACCTTACATGCTTAAAATTTATGAAAGTTCATATTTTAGATAATCTTATTTTCTTTATAAGAAATTGCATTGAAAATATTTTTTTATTATTTTCCTAATTTAAATCTAAAGTTTAATTACGGTTCAGACTTCATGGATGTCATGAACGAAGTCTACTGTGAGACTTCGTTCAAGAAGTCTACGTCGCGCGGAGGTTAGAACTGTAATTGCGGTTTCTGTTTTATTGTTTGCAAATAAAGGGGTTAATATAATTTACATACACCAAAGGTCTAGTTTAGCATTTGTTTCAATTTGGGGTCTAGTTTTGCATTCAAACTCAATTTTTGGTCTAGTTTTAGCAATTCACTCTTTTTTTTATATTTACTTTTTTTTTTGCCTTCTACGACACTTTTTTTGCTTTAATAACTCTTTTGGTAATTCATTAAACATTCTACACGTCATCTTATATTTGTTTACGCCAAACTTAGCAATGACTCATCATCTAAAAGATGTTGCCAAATCAACTATGACGGATTAAATACGCAAAACAATTATGTGAATACAATACCAGAATTTGTGGATGCAATAAGGAAGATTAGAGATGAGCTCCACCAAAATTTTAATTTTAAGAATAAACAAACAACAACATATTTATATTTTACAAAATTATCTTAGGTATGTATGCATAAGATTTATAATTATTAATTTATCATATTATTGGGACCATATATTTACATAGGAATTTCAAAAAAATTATTATCTTATTATCTTATCGAATTGTGTTAAATTTTACACTGGTCTGACTCAGGACCAGAGGAATTTATTAATTTATAGTGATTATTAATTTATAGAGTATTAATTTATAGAGGTTTAATTTTATTGTATATGGTAATTTTCGGAGGAAATAAACCAAGATTTTTCCGATGAGTGATACACCTAAACTCGTCGGAAAAACCTTGGCCGTGATGGATTCGGTAAAGTCGAGACGGATGTGACGAGAGTAGCCAAGCGTTTAGGCATAAACGTCATATATATATATATTCAAATAGTTTGATTTTCTATATATTTGGGGTGAAATTGGTTTTATTTTTTTTTCTATTTTTATTTTTTTGTTTAATATTTTATAATTTAATGGATATTAGTTGAGAATTTTAAATTTTAAATACTATTTTCGCGTTTTAAAATTGATCGAAAGTTTTGAATTGTTTAAAATATATATAATTATGTGCATGTAAAACTTTACCGATAAAATAGTTTAGTTCAGTTGGTTATGTTTCTCATATTTAGCCTAGAGGTAAATGTTTCTAATCTAAAAAAATGTCAAAACATGATTTTTTGCGAGATTTTTTTGCCACGTGTTTTTCACGTCAGCATGAATTAACGGTTGACCAACGGTGTTAGTGCTTTTGTATGTTTCAGCACAAAATGTTAAATTTATGTTCTATATTCAAATTATCGTTTAATTGGTGTATGTTCTAGCACGTCTATATACTTCATGTGTGAATTCAACAAAATGATATAGTGCATGTATGAAAAAGCCAACTTTCCCGTGATGGAGTACCAAAAAAATTGTTTGCCACCGTGGTATTTCTCGGGGGTAAATGGATCGTCGACCCATTATCTTCTAAATAATTTTACAATCTCAAAACATTAAACACAAATTATCTAAATAATAACAGATAAACAAAAGTAAAGAAAAGTTTAATGAAAAGTATTTTGATTTGTTCATAACATATCTGCAATATTTTTTTTAACGTTTGACATATGATCTCCGTCGGCTATATCCTTATCTCCAAGTCACATTCATTACTCTTAGAATTTCTGTTGTTAATCTCTGTTTGACCCATTACAATGTAGTACCATTGTAGCCATCACAACTCTTTTTTGAACATGAGTGTTACATTGACTAATAAAAAAATAGATTTAACTTTGGCAATAATTAAGAAGACATGATTTCCAACATCAAAGCTAAATTAATAAAAGTATACTAAACATCTTATATGGTAACATACATATGCACTTATATACATATATGCACATATATAACATATATATTATATTATGTGGTAGAAAAATAAGATATTTTTAAAAAAATTTAGGCACCATAACTATAGAACTATTAACATAAATTTTATAAATGTAATACATTTATTTAGGAAAAATAAATATTACCTCTTAATATAAAAGATGAGATAGAAAATATGCTTTGGTTTTTTTTTTTTTTGATTGTGATATTGAACTCTTGTTTTTTTTAACAACAATTTTTTTTTTAATATGAGTCAGAGTATACAAAATTATCAATGAGATTACAAATACAACCAATGGTTTGTGTAACAAAAAAACGATAAAGGAAATTACGCGCCTTTTTTTTAGTCAAGTACTTAATCGTCTTCGTTATTTCAGTCAATCTAGTTTGGCTTTCTTGCTTGGGAATCATCTTCTTTTTCATGATGAAATACCGACGCATTCAAAAATCATAGGCAAAGATCCATCTGTTACATCGCAAAGCCTTCGAATTGATCGAAACTCTCAAATAGAAAGAGATGTCATTGATCTTGGTCGTACTTAAAACCCATTTTTGTTGATATGGTATAAACCATTTTCTGAATCTCTTCCTATTGGCCTCCAACCTCTCCTCAACATATTGCTTCCATGGTGGTTTTTGAGCCACTCGATGTTTACATATCAAATCCGAGGAGATTTGTTTTAATCTTCGGGATGTCCATTATAGATCATATTGATGCCTGGGAACAATCGCATAACTAACACCAGATGTTAGTACTACCGAACTCATGACCAACAAAACCGGAGAATTTTCGGCAAAATCGCCGGACATGAAAATACAACGGTTGATTCAAAACTGCCAGTGACGATACATACATTATGAGAACATGAACCAACAGAAAATAGTATAACAACGAAATAATCCACAAGAGATCCACCAGAAAACATTGAGACACCCTTCTGGCGTGATGACGAACACGATCTCATCATCATCGCTAACGTTGAATAAAAAACCTAACAACAATAACATAATAAAGAAAAGGAAAGGGGGAAGAAACCGACCGACGGCGTAGAGGCCAGCGCCGGCCGGAAATGCAGACCGACAGTGGGCTTGAAGAAAAAAATTTTGGAGTGAAAAAATAGTTAACAAATTTATTAAACTGTTATTTACTAAACAGAAAATGTTGCAATATATATAGAAAATGTTCGGAGTTATTTTCTTGGTGGCATGCATCATAATAAATGGTGAAAAGCACCAATTTCTTGGTGGGCGAAAACAGCATGCAAAGTGATATGCTCAAATATAATACCCTAAAGTATCTAAGCAGTAGCTGTACTATTCTAGGGGTCGAACCACAAAGACTCAAGATTTGCATTCAATAGATTCCAGGATGTAAATTAAGCTAAGTAAAATAAATGCAATTTAAAATAGCAAGACAAATAAAATCAAGTAATAAGACCAGTGAGGAAAAAGCTAGGCCTAGGGAAATTCGCAGATTCTAATTAAACTACCTAATATCAGATTCTAGTTCGCGACGCTAGAATAAGCATTAATACCAAGTCTAGGCGAAGAACTCTATAGATTTTCCTAACAGTTTATCCAATTTAACAATTCATCAAATACCTTTGATTAACCCTAAACCTAACAGGGAATCTACTCAGACATGTTGAATGAAACAAACATCATGAATAAGATAGATATCATAAAGTAAAATAGAGTAAGAAATACAAAGAGGGTCCAAGGGTCTTCTCCCAAAACTCAATTGCAAGAATACTCTATCTCCAAGAATCAATCAATAATCTCTGGAGGCTGAAAAACCTAGTTTTATATCTAAAAACACGATTTGGAGTTCATTGGAAAAATAAAGAAAACTTCTGTTTTTCTTCGGGTCTTCTGAAGAATGCGCGTTCTGATTACTGGTATTGACCGACACCGTGACTTGTATCGATCGATACTGATCTTCAATCGTATTTCTTCCAAATGATGGTGTCGATCGATGCTGCATAGGTGTCGATCGACACTGAGCTTTAGTTCTCCGAACTGCTTCAGCTCCAATATGCTTCAAAAGCTCCCATAAATCCAATTTAGCTCCAATTGTGCCTACATCCTGAAAAGACTCTGAAAGATTCTAAAACTACTAAAAAGACTCAATGAAAGGACTTATATCATGGTTGAAAGTGGGTAAAAACCATGATATATCAACTCCCCCAGACTTAGTCTTTGTTTGCCCTCAAGCAAACAGAAAACCAAAACAGAGAAAGAGGTTTGAAAACACGGAGACTCACCTGTTCTTGAAACATTGTAATGACCCTTTTTCCAAGCTCCCAGATATCACCTAAACAGTTTCAGATCTGACTGCCATGTAATTCTCCGTAGATAATTGCAGCTTCCCAGTATCCACACATTATCTCATAGCATCAATCATACTAAATCCTTCATTGCCGTTTCATTATTGTTGTTGATGTTCAGGAACCTTCTAGATTCTTCCTCATGCGACATCGTGACTAAGGAACTACCCAAGTTTCATACTTTGGTATGAATTTTCTCTCCCCCAGACTTATCTCTTTTTATGCTTTTGATTTTGGATTAAGCTTTGCATATACAAATTAAGGTTTGAGACGCGAGTATTGATGGTGATTGCCACCAAATCCCCGGTTCTCCCCTCTCAAAGTATCAAAGGTCTTAGGCGAATAACGGGGTCTCGGGAAATGTTCCTATCCCTCGCTTCAGACCTTTGTGTGATCATTCCTTATCCAAGTAGAAAAGTGGGATCACTGGAAATGTTCCTAGCCCTCTACTCGGCGGAAATCATCTCATCTTTCATGCATTTTTTGTATCAACGTGTGTCAAGGGGGAGATATACCATAATTTTCAAACAGATGGGTTCCTTTGTCAGATAGGAATTATGAATCAAGTTCACTGAACACCAACCTCAGAAATGGAGTGCAAAATTTGGCTCGAGATTTGGAAGAAATCTGGTGGAGAGATGGGTGTTTTCTAGTCAACTGGTTAGTCTTTGGATTTTTCATTAGTCGATCTTAGAGCTGAATCTGTGACATTGGTTACTTAAAAACAAAGTCAGAGCAATAGATTCAAGTAGAAGTTCATCGTCTCCAACAAGTTTTGACTTAAGAAAATAAAATTTGACTCAAAGATGACGGACTCTAACAAACAAAAATACAATATCAGTAACTACCTCCCCCAGACTTGAACAACACTGTCCCCAGTGTTATCGAGCCCAGTGAAGGCAAAAGAAAGCAAAAGAACAAAATGGCTGAAAAGGTGCACAAAGGTTACCATCGTTAGAGAAGGGGTATCGAGCGATGGTCTGACAGGTCGATCGATACTTGTGAGGTATCGACCGATACTGAGAAAACATCAATTGATACGGAGACTGTTTCTCCTGAAATTGATGCCCAGATATGGTCCTAGAGAACCAGAAGTTAGATCGAATCACTGTTAGATCATGGAACACAAGTTAGGAGCAACAAGGATATAACACAGCCAAAAGTTCAACATAGATAGAGTACTGAAAAAGGGACAAAAAGGTTCAAATGCAAAAACAAGGAAAAGAAAAAGAAGTGACGGGAAACCGAGGAAACAGAGATCTAGTAGTCTGAATCATCATCATCGGATACGGCGTAGCAAGATGAAGGTCTGGGTGTGGAGGAGCGAGCATCCGTAGAGGAAATACAGCGGCAGCGAGAGACAGTGGCCTAGATGCTCTGTAGGCTCTCCATGACGTACCTCTGAAAGGAGGCGGTCTCCATTGGTAGATCTGGTGGTGGAGGGAAAGAAGGGGCAGGAGCAGATGTCTGGTGGCGCTGTGAACGGCGGGGCTGACTTCCAGCAAAGGCAGCTGCGGGTGTCGCATCATCATCGACCGGGGTGGATGGGAGTCGTGAAGGAGCACGTACACGTGTAGCCAGGGAAACAGAAAGCAAGCTAGGATCTGGATCAAAATGCAGCTGAGACGGGTCATCGCCAATACGGGTTAGAGCGCTGTTGGGGAGCTGCACAAAGAGCTCTCCGTCCGTTGTGGGGAGACACCAGCGGTGAGTTGGCTTCATCCAACGCATGTGCTGCATATGCTGCTCATCCATAAGAGAACGAGCTGTGACGATCGAGCACTCTGAGGTGGAGATGCCGAAGTGCTCGGTCTTACGCGCAGTGGCGTAATTGCGCCCGGAGAAGGGCTTGGTCTTCAGAGAGACCAAATGGTGTGCAAAGAGAGCGCCAATGTTGACCGCGAGGTTCAGCTCGGGCCACTCATATCGATCCTCAGGGATGAGGTCACCGACAGCCCTGTACAGTAAGACCAGCTCCGAAATCCTCAACTTGTTTGGCATCATCTTGCAGAGTAGAGTGATGCTCAGAATGCGGACGATGCAACGAAGAGTAGGATGGCGAACGTCTATCTGCGTCGTGGTCTTGGAGTGGTAGGCTCCAAGACCGATGTGTCTCTAGAAGACCTGCGCATCATGAAACTGGGTAGGTAAAGCTACCTGCCGGAGATCGCGATCAAAACCGTAGATGTCGCAGAGGTCAGGGAATGGCAGCCGGTAACGGATCCCCCGAATCAAGAAGGTCAGAGTGCCCTCTAAAGCTTCGCGGTGGACCTCGTCTCTGTAGTAGACTCGTGCTATCGTGAGGAACTGTCGAACTAGGTCGGGATAGAGGTCGTACTACCTTGAGTACAATGTCCCTAAACCAATCTTATCGAGCATGTCTGAGAGTTCCACGTTGATACCCAGGCGGCGCAAAGTGTGAGGATCGATGAAGCGTGTAGGGACGATGACAACGCGCAGCCACTCGTTGTAGAACAAAGTATCGTAGTCATCCCACTCTTTGGCGATGGGTCTATAGACGCAGGCGTCACCTTGGGAAAACCTGCCCAATCACGCCTCGAGATAATTCTCTTCCCTTCTAACTTAGACCAAGGAGGCCAAGCAGCAGAAATAAGGGCAGAGGGAGATGGTGAGCGTCGTGGTGCAGCTCTCAGGTCACTAATGTGAACATCAAGGAAACTCTGAGGACCCGTGTTGTCTGTGAAGCCGCCCTTTAGAACTCTGTAACGATCTCTGGTCAGAGCAGCTGTGATGATGCCGGCATGCCAGAACGATCCACAGAAGGCCTCCACCTCGTCCTGGAGACTGAATTCGTGGCATGGTGGGTTGGAACCGGAGGCTTCTGAATGCCGTGGCTTCTTCCGTGGTGCCATCTAAGAAAGATCAGAACAACAGCAAATAACAAATCAGCATACATATCGGATAAGCGCAGGTATCGACCGATACCGAGAAGGTATCGTTCGATACCTGCGACAGGTTCACAAAAATTCTCAAAACGTAAGAACCAAGCCAATACAACCCCACCCATGGTTTCATCCGGCCACGACAACTATCAGGTAAAGAAAAAAAATGCATGCAAGTAATCCAGGGGAAGCAAAATCGAGTTCTGTCAAACCTGGGACCGAATCCTAAAGGTGAGATTTCGAGTTCATTACCTGGTGGATCGAGGAAAAGGATGCTAAAATGACAATGGGGACAAAAATCCGAGTGGTATAGGATGTGAAATCGATCGAATCGGTCGATAAATGAAAACTCGAGAGAAAAACGGAGTGGAGCGGCGGCGTCGATCGATGGAGGAATGAGGGAGTGAAGAAGAAAACCCGAGGGTTTTATAGAAAAACTTACCTGGGTGCTGGGTATCGACTGATACCGTAAGTAGTATCAATCGATGCTCGCGTTATGATCGCACATTATTTCTATAGTCTCGGTATCGATCGATACTTCCTGGGTGTCAATCGATGCTTGTCACCTAAACCTGGTTCCCGTGAAGACACAAGACAAAAACAAAAAACGAAAAATCAAAGGAAAAACTTATGTGCAGACTCACCGGTGGGTTGCCTCCCACCAAGCGCTTGTTTAATGTCCTTAGCTTGACGTTGGCATTGTTCAGGCAGCTGGTGGTTCAGCCAGAGGCAGTATGTGGCCATCTGGAATGGTGGCTTGCGCCTAATAGTGTTTCACCCGCTGTCCATTTAAAGTGAACTCTTTGCCCTCAGCACTCACCAACACTACTGCACCATGGGGGCGGACTTATTTGATTGTGAAGGGACCTGACCAACGAGAACACAATTTCCCAGGGAATAACTGTAAACGAGAGTTATACAGAAGTACCTGGTCATTCGGTTCAAAGTGGCGAGAAAGGATCTTCTTGTCGTGACATGCTTTAGTCCTTTCCTTGTACAGTTTGGAGTTCTCATAGGCGAGGTGTCTGATTTCATCCAATTCATTCAGTTGAACCAATCGCCTTTGAGCAGCAGTCTTGATGTCGAAATTCATCAACTTAGTAGCCCAGGCCGATTTGTGCTCGATCTCAACTGGAAGATGACATGCCTTCCCGTACAACAAGTGGAATGGTGTTGTGCCGAGTGGTGTCTTGAACGCAGTCCGGTAAGCCCAAAGAGCGTCGTCGAGTTTCAGTGACCAGTCTTTCCGTGTTGTGCCAACTGTCTTCTCCAAAATCTCTTTGATCTGTCTGTTGGAGACCTCGACTTGCCCACTGGTCTGAGGGTGATAAGGTGTGGCGACGTGGTGATGCACGCCGTACTTTCTAAGCAGCTTTTCGAAGACCTTGTTGATAAAGTGAGTACCACCATCACTTATCACGACGCGAGGTACCCTAAACCGAGGGAAGATAATGGTTTTGAACAGCTTCAGAACGACGGAAGAGTCGTTGGTAGTACTAGGAATTGCTTCCACCCACTTGGAGACGTAATCGACGGCGACCAATATGTATCTGTTCTGTCGCGATGGAGGGAAAGGTCCCATAAAATCAATGCCCCAACAATCGAAAACTTCTACTTCAAGTATGAAGTTCTGTGGCATCTCATGTCGTTTGCTGATTTTTCCTCTTTTCTGACACACATCGCAACGTGAGATGAAAGCGTGGGCATCTTTGAACAGTGTAGGCCACCAGAAACCGACTTGCAGAACCTTATAAACCGTTTTGAATGTAGCGAAATGCCCTGCATACTCAGATCCATGGCAGTGGTACAGAATTTTTGGCGCTTCAGTCTCAGCTATACATCTTCTGTAAAGCCCATCAGAACAGTGCTTATACATGTATGGTTCATCCCAAAAGTAACGTCTGACATCTCGCATAAATTTCTTCTTAGCATACTTTTTGGGATGTTTTGGCTCATAATCTGCAGCAAGGTAGTTAGCAATGTCAGCATACCAAGGCTCAGTAGGAGTAGTGACAGCCAAGGATTCCGCAGCACTAAAACGATCTGTAAACGAATCAGCACTGGAAGGTAGCTGGTATCAATCGATACCAAAAGAGTGTCGATCGATGCTGACATCTTGAACAGATTGTAACAACTCGTGAGGGAATCGATCGATACCCCAGTGGTGTCAATCGATGCTTGCGTTTTGTAGGGGCAGAGCCGAATCTGAGTCATGTCGAATTCCAGTTTCTATGTAGGAGATTTTCTCCTCAGGCAAGGAATCATCAATAGGAACTGCATCATCGATTTTCATTCGTGAGAGATGGTCTGCAACTCCATTCTCCACCCCTTTCTTATCTTTGATTTCGATGTCGAAACCTTGGAGCAATAGAACCAATCGGCATAAACGAGGTTTCAGATCCTTATTATGCAATAGGTACTTAAGAGCAGCATGGTCTGTATGAACGATCACTTTACTCCCAATCAGATAAGAAAGAAATTTCTCAAAAGAGAAAACAACGGTAAGTAACTCTTTTTCTGTAGTACTGTAGTTCTTTTGAGCTTCATCCAATGTTCTGCTAGCGTAGTATATGACATGAAGTTTCTTGTGTTTCCTCTGTCCCAAAAATGACCCAACTGCGAAATCACTCGCATCACACATGATCTCAAAAGGGTGGTTCCAATCTGGTGGCTGAACAACAGGAGCAGTAACCAACACCTTCTTGATCTGCTCGAACGCGATGCGACATTATGGTGAAAAATCGAAGGTGATATCCTTACACAGAATAGCAGTAAGTGGGCGAGCTAACTTGGAGAAATCCTGAATGAATCTGCGATAGAACCCGGCGTGACCAAGGAAACTCCGAATGTCCTTCACGGATGTTGGTGGCAGGAGGCTTGTCATAACCTGAATCTTAGCCTTATCAACTTCGATCCCAGCCTTGGAAACCTTGTGTCCCAGAACAATGCCTTCTTGAACCATAAAATGACACTTCTCCCAGTTCAGAACCAGATGTTTCTCTTCGCAACGCTGAAGTACCTTACATAAATTGTCCAGACATCCTTTAAATGAAGACCCATAAACGGAAAAATCATCCATAAACACCTCCATGAACTCCTCGATCATGTCTGAGAAGATTGACATCATACATCGCTGGAAGGTGGCTGGAGCGTTACACAACCTAAACGGCATTTTCCTGTAAGCGAACGTGCCGTAGGGATAAGTGAACGTCGTCTTCTCCTGATCATCTGGATGTATAGGTATCTGGAAAAAGCCTGAGTATCCATCCAGGAAGCAGTAGTATGGGTGACTTGCCAATCTTTCCAGCATTTGATCGATGAATGGTAATGGGAAGTGATCTTTCCTTGTCGCCGCATTCAACTTTCTGTAATCAATACACATGCGGTGCCCAGTGATAGTTCTCGTTGGAATCAGCTCATCTTTCTCATTCTTTACCACTGTGAATCCTCCTTTCTTAGGGACGACATGAACTGGACTGACCCAACTGCTGTCAGAGATGGCATAGATAATACATGCTTCCAAGAGTTTCATGATATCTTTCTTTACAACATCCTTCAGATTAGGGTTAAGCCTCCTCTGATGCTCGATCGAAGCTTTCGACTCATCCTCCAAATGGATCCGATGCATGCACAGATCTGGTGATATACTTGAAATGTCATTAAGAGAATAGCCGAGAGCTTTGCGATACTTGCGCAACTTGCTCAGCAGTAAAGCGACCTCTGCGTTGTTCAAAGAAGAATTAACAATCACAAGATATGTGGAGTTAGGGCCAAGAAAAACATACCTGAGGTTGGCGGGAAGTGGTTTAAGATCAAGTTTTGGAGCTTTCCCTTCACTCCAATCGCCCAACGATTCGGATCTGGCACGAGAGACTACCGGCTCTGCGGGAAGAAATAATTGGTGTCGATCGATGCTCTATGTGGTATCGATCGATGCCTCAGCACTACTGTCAAGGATCGTGGCATACCCAGCAGCAACTTCACTGGAATCGATCTCTGTCTCATCCGAACAAACCAATGCTCTCTCCAACGGGTTCTCAGGGTGTTGTTGCATGAAATACTCATCTGATATATCGCTGAAGGTATCTATGAAGAATGTCTGCCCATCTATAGTTGGCTTCTTCATCATCTTTTCCATGTTGAAGGTCATGATCAGATCACCAATGTTGAGGGATATTCTCCCATTCTTGCAGTCGATCAGGGCGCCTGCTGTGGCTAGGAAAGGTCTGCCCAAGATCAGTGGATCTCTCAGTTCAGCATCGTACTCTAGGACTATGAAGTCAGTCGGAACTAAGCAGTCTCTGATCGTAATTGGAACATCCTTGAGTAATCCTTTGGGGAATCGCACTGAGCGGTCAGCAAGAATCAGGGAGATCCTAGTAGGTGTGAAGTCTGTCATCCCCATTCTCTTAGCTACCGAGTATGGCATGAGGTTTACACTAGAACCAAGATCGCAAAGAGAGCGTTCGAACCTCTCAGTGAAGATCGTGCAATCCAATACAAAACTGTCAGGGTCTGGTAGTTTTTCTGGAATCTTGTTGAGAAGAATTTTCTGGAATCTTGTTGAGAAGAATTGCACTGCACTCGTGAGTGATTCGCAGTACCCCTTCCTCAAGATTCACATTGCTTGACACCATCCTCTTGATGTACCTTCTGAAAGCTGGTGAAGTCATGATAGCATCGACGAACGGGAGTTCAACAACCAACTTCTCTAGCATTGCCTTGCATCTTGCCTCCTCTATTTCTTTCTTAGTCTTGACAGGGGGTCGAGGGAAAGGTATCTTAGGCACGTAGACTCTCCCAATGTGTCATGTGGACTGCTTCTTCTCGTCGTCTGGACTGGTGTCGATCGACACTGGGGGAGTGTCGATCGATGCTTGTGGTTGTGCAGCAGGTGCTGCGGAATGTTGAACGGGCAACGATCGATGTTGAGTGGTATCGACCGACACTGGGGGAGCTGCTTCGGAGAGTAGGTTTTCTTCAACCCTGGAATGACCTCTCTTCCACTTCTCAAGGTAATGGCATGAACGTGTTCCCTTGGATTCACCGTTTTCCCCGGAAGGAAACCATCCTGTCTCTTAACTGTTTCTACAGTCTGGGCAACCTGAGTTTCCAACTTCTTCTGATGTATGTTAAGAGCTTCGATTTTTCCATTCAGGTCAGTGTACAGGGCATCCATCTTTCCATTGAAATAGACAGTCATCTTATGCTGCCCCTAAAGAATATGTTCAAACATAGTTTCAACCTTGCTTTCCTGAGTCTTGGGAGGCGGTGTATGGTAAAATGAATTCACATAGGTACGAGTGTACCAAATATTCTGAAATGGTTTATGAGCAAAGGAGTTTGCTCCGAAATTCGCAGGCTTAAAGTCAGACTTGAATCCTCCTCTCTGAGAGTTGTTTGTGAAACCGCGGTTGTACGACGAATTCTGAAATCCATTACCACCAATGTAGTTGACATCCTCTGCTTCACCTTCATCGACGTTCTCGACTTCCTCAGCAAAATGCACTGCTTTCTGCTACTTGCCCATCAACAAATTATGAACCGAATCCAGCTTCGCATGTACCTCAGCAATTTGCAGCCCGTTGACGTTTTCATTCTGCTTTTTTCGCTCGTAGTCGGCGTTCTTGGTGCTGTTGCTAGATGCTAAGTTCTCAATCAGTATGTAAGCATCTTCAGGACACCTCGTGTTGAAATTTCCATTGCTTGCAGCGTCCAAAGCCATCTGATACCTCCAATCGATCCCTCTGAAAAAGATACCAAATAACTGAACTTGTGAGAAACCGTGGTGAGGGCAATCCCTCTGATAAGACCGAAATCGAACCCAAGCAGCTTTGAATGCCTCAGTTGTTCGCTGAGAAAACTGGGAGATCTTGTTCCTGAGCTCTTTGGATCTCGCATCATCTTAGAAATTGTTCAGAAACGCATTCTTAGTCTCCTCCCAAGTTGTCAGAGATCCTGGAGGCAACTGCTTCAACCAGTAAGTTGCATCTCCACCAACAGAGTATGGGAAGAGCTTACAGAAGAGGAACTCATTGGGCACTCGATTGTACTTGATACTGGTGACCAAATCTTCGAACCTCTCGATATGATCCATGGGATGCTCATGAGAAAGACCATGTAAAGGGTGCTGGCCTACAAGAGTGTAGTATACAGGCTTCAGCTCAAAGTAATTTCTCTGAAAGGTGGGAATACGAATCGTAGACTGATTTACATAGAACTGGTCTGGTCTGTTATATTCCCCAAGCGTTCTAGCGCGATTAACCAGAGCATTCCCAACATTCCCACGCACTGTTGGTGGGATAATCTCATTAGCTACCGGTGCTGGGGCAACAACGTTTCCTTCTGCATCAAGCCTTTGTCCTTGCTCGTTACACAGGTGGCCTTCCAGATCTCTCAAAACTCCAGCTTCATCACGAGCGAGCACAATCGAATTGTTCATCTCTGCTTGCTTCTTTTGCTTTCTGATCGTGCGCTCTAAATCAGCTAGTTCTTAGTTAGATAGATTGGTCTACTGCTTGTTCTTGCTCCTTCTGGATTCTCGATGCTGCATACACCTGAAACACAGAAATCAAATCGCGTAAGTAACAGAAATTAAAACGAGTATCGATCGATACCTGAAGGGTGTCGATCGATGCCCGACAACTTAGTCGAAATTCTAAACCGAAATCTAATGGTGAAATTAGAGTCCCCGGCAACGGAGCCAAAATTTGATATGCTCAAATATAATACCCTAAAGTATCTAAGCAGTATCTGTAGTATTCTAGGGGTCGAACCACAAAGACTCAAGATTTGCACTCAATAGATTCTAGGATGCGAATTAAAGTAAGTAAAATAAATGTAATTTAAAAATAGCAAGACAAATAAAATCAAGTAATAAGATCAGTGAGGAAAAAGGTAGGTGTAGGGAAATTCGCAGGTAAATCAGAATTATCAATTAAATAAAATGTCAGGAATAAAATAAGAATCGTTCTTGAACTTGAAACACAGATGTAAAGTAAACCAACTGTCGTTGCGAAGACTATCTATGTCTAAACCTAGAATTCCAAATTTTTTGCAAATTCTATAAATTCAAACAAGCATTAACGATCAAGTTCAATTGTTCACAAAATCCTAAGCCAAATTTCTTTGCGAATAGGTCTTTTACTCACCAAACACTAGTTCAGACAATCAATCACACTTTTGTGCTAATTAAACTACCTAATATCATATTCTAGTTCGCCACGCTAGAATAAGCATTAATACCAAGTCTAGGCGAAGAACTCTATAGATTTTCCTAACAGTTTATCCAATTTAACAATCTATCAAATACCTTTGAATAAACTCTAAACCTAACAAGGAATCTACTCAGACATGCTGAATGAAACAAACATCATGAATAGAATAGATATCATAAAGTAAAATAGAGTAAAAATACAAAGAGGGTTCAAGATCCTTCTCCCAAAACTCAATTGCCAGAATACTCTATCTCCAAGAATCAATGTTTTTCTCTAGAGGCTGAAAAACCTAGTTTTATATCTAAAAACACGATTTGGAGTTCATTGGAAAAATAAGGAAAACTTCTGTTTTTCTTCGGGTCTTCTGAAGAATGCGCGTTCTGATTATTGGTATCGACCGACACCGTGAATGGTATCGATCGATATTGAGATCTTCAATCGCATTTCTTCCAAATGATGGTGTCGATCGATGCTGCATAGGTGTCGATCGACACTGAGCTTTAGTTCTCCGAACTACTTCAGCTCCAATATGTTTCAAAAGCTCCCATAAATCCAATTTAGCTCCAATTGTGCCTACATCCTGAAAAGACTCTGAAAGATTCTAAAACTACTAAAAAGACTCAATGAAAGGACTTATATCATGGTTGAAAGTGGGTAAAAATCATGATATATCACAAGGCATATGTTTTTACTACAAAAACACAAAAAATTGATATGTACGTTGATGTCCTGCATTAAATATTTTAGAAAACAAAAAAGGTGAATGGTGTATTAATGACATGAGATACACATGTAAGGGTTAGCTGCTTTTCTCCGACATTCCTATTCAAAGCCTTATGGTATAAAGTTTACATCTCAATTACATATTTTTTTAGCAGCCAAAGTATAAAAGAGGGTTCACCAAATCAAATAAACAAGTTACACCCTCAATAAAGTATAAGCCACATTTGATTTTTTTTTTTTGAACTCTGTATAATCAAAGTGCTGTAATTTTATTGAAATTTCACAATCAAAAAATTCTTTTTTCATTGAAATTACCAAAAAACTTCACCCGCCAAAACATAAAAACCTCAAATAAAGTAATCATAATTCACTATAATTCTCATCAAATCGGGATCGAAGCGTTGCTAGAAGTCTCTTAAAACCAACGCCCATTTTTGGCCACAAATATGGGAACAATTAAAGGAAAGTTTAGCGGCGAATATCAAATGGATCAATCCTAATACATGAAGAAGACGATGATTTCTTGGTAGGTGGAGAGAGGAAGAAAAAATGAGTTCGTGAGTAACTAACTCTAATCGAAATTCCGAACTTAAGGGACGAAAGACCGGTTCTCAAAATCTTAATCCCAGTTCAGAAATTATAATACGGTTTTTGAATACTAAGTCTTGGTTCAGGGATGATAGACCAGTTGTCGAATTCCAAATACAAGTTTGCCATATTTTATTCGGTTTTTAATCTTGACTTGGTGTTATCTTTAGTGTTTTTTTGGCACACTAAATTTAACGAACAAAGAAGAACATCATTGCTTTCTTCTGATTAGAAACCTCCATCGCCGGCGTAGCTGTATTCTTATTCTTTCGGTTTCTTTGCTGAATTAGTTCTTCAAACTCAATAATGAACATCGAAGGAGATACTAGTTTTAAGATTAGACTTGTTTGATAAAACTCTCTGTCCACTTTTCTGCTGCTTTGAGTCTATTAAACACTTCAATTTGAATGAATTGAAGAGCAATATATTGCTCGACGTGTCGTAAAGTATGAGACAGTCAAACCCAAATAAAGGATATGAATTTTCTGATTGGGGAAAATAAGTATATTCCAAAATTGAAAATGAAACTGTTTCTCTATTAACCATCTTAAAATTATTGTTTGCCAAAACATAAAATCTTATATTCATAATTAGTTTTCAAAGCAATGTTAAATGAGTAATTATAATTATGTTTGATATAAACTATATGAAATATTAATAAAAATGACAATAATTAAAAACAAAATTAATTGTTTGATTACAAATTTCTTTTTAATATCTACAATAAAAATATTACCCCAAAATGAAAGGTAATGAAAAATGTACCCTAAAATCAAAACTCATATACAAAGACATATAAGACAAACTAACTATTAACATTACTAATTATACTTATATTTGACTAAAAAAAGATTTACAGAAATACTCTGCAGCGTACGTACTGCAAGTATTTACTTAATTATATATAAAAAAGATAAGAGATAAGTAGATTATTATTGTCAGAAGAAGGACGACAATCGAAAATTAAAATCATTAACTTACAATTTTTCATTAAAATTGTTATATTAAAAATATGTTATTCTATTTTCCTCGAATATCAATTTCAATAAGACGTCGTATAGCAGTATATGACAAATCTAGCACCTAATTAAATACTATGCGCGCGATAACACAGACCACACGCAAGTTGCGCGAATTATCATAAATAAATTTGTTGGAATACATCTTGGATCAAAGAGTCTTCTTAGGAAGAAAAAGGGTTAACTTCATTATACTACATAGATTTAAGCATCCCTATATTATTTCCACCGATATTTTTCAATTCATCAATAAACTCCTCAAAATATTCTTACTCTTCTCTATACATCATAAACTTATAATACCTCATCAAAATTAACCACATCTGATAATTAAATACAAATCATGTTTAAAACGTTTAATCGCATTATGAAATCGCGATTAGAGACCCTAATTTATCTAAAAACCCCAATAACCAAACCTTCTTAATGAACTAAAAGGTTTGTAATTGACTTAAAAACAAAACCCTCTCAATGTAGAAAAAGATTTCACTCCCACTCATCTCTCTCTCTCTCACGTTTCCATATAACTAGGTTTTAGCAAATCTTTCTGCATGTTTGAGAGAGAGAGAGAGAGAGAGAGAGAGAGAGAGAGATAGCTACAGAAACGTGAGAGAGAAAGATGAGAGGGTTTTGTTTTAAAGTCAATTACAAACCTTTTCGTTCATTAAGAAGGTTTGGTTAGTGGGTTTTTGGGTCAAATTTAGGTCTCTAATCACGATTTCATAACGCAATTAAACGTTTTAAACATGATTTGCACTTAATTATCAGATGGGATTAATTTTGATGAAGTTTTATAAGTTTATGATGTATAGAGAAGAGTAAGAATGCTTTGGGGAGTTTACTGATGAAATGAAAAGTTTAGAGAGATATAATATAAGGTGCTTAAGTCTATGTAGTATAATGAAGTTAACACTTTACCAAACGATGTTGTGTCACTCACAATCACAGTCGCGGATGAAATGAAGCCCAAGCCCACGAAGTTGCATACATAAAAACATTTTCGCGGGCTTGGGCTTGGGCTTTATTTCATCCGCTTGTGAAAAATTAAGCGTCACAATCACAACAAAAATACACCCCATATGATTAAACTAGCTAAAAGATAGAGGTGTCAATTGGGCGGTCCGTCCGTGGGCATGTCCGGTCCAAATACTTAATGGAAGGTAATGATCGAGCCCATTTACAAAATGGTCAAAACGGGCGGCGCCCAAATTAATCCGCGGTCAACATGGGCGAAACCATTCGGTCAATGGTCTGTCCGATAACTATTTTTATTAGGGTTTCTTTCTCAAATCAAATTGGGGAAAAAATTAAAATCTCACATTCTCTAAAGTCTAAACTCTCGTTCCTCTCTTTGTCTCTCTCGTTCCTCTCTTCGTCTCTCGGGTTTTTGATTCTCTCTTCTTCACTCCTCGTTCTCGCTCTGTGGTATCTATGTGGTAGCTCTGTGGAATCGCTCTGTGGATTTAGGTCAAACCCTAGACTGATCGTGTTTCTCGATTTCGAGTTAATGGGTTTTGTTCAGTGTCTTAGTGTGGGTTGGTTTGATGAATGACAAGTTTCGTGCTCAATTTGTTCATTCCTCTTGTTCTTTCTCTCAAGGTAAGAGTGATTTTAGTAAAAGATGAAAAAGGCAAAAAAGTGAGAAGCTACAATTATATAAAAAGAGAAGACAACTTACATAGAATCAAATCAGCCATCGATTATCATATTCTTCATCATCATGCCTTGTTGGATCGATAAGGAGAGAGAGTATGACGCTCAGACTCAGATACACGAGTCTCATGAAACTTGGCGATGAAGGCGTAAGCTTTACGGTCGATACCTGGTTCAGCGACTCAATAACGTTTGTCTTCGTCACTAGCCATTGCTTTGCGAGTGTAAACGGCGTCGTCCCAAGAGGCGTCCACGTTCACTCTGTGAGACCTTCGTGATTTGGAGATGCTGAAGAGAGAGATCATCTTGCTGCTGTGTGATCTTTTGTTTCCTCCCATTTTTTCTTTATTCTTAAAAGAATTTGTAACAGAATTAAGAGCACGAAGGGACACAAAAAGAGAAGTAAGAGATTTTGTAATTAACAATATTTAACCTTAGTTAAACAGAAGTTATAGTTGACTTTTTTGGTATCTAAAATGGTTCAGTCAACATAAATTTATATTATTATTTTTTAGTTCGGTAGAGAATCCGTATTTATTTTGACAAAACCGTGTAAGTTGGATATTAAAATGTCCATTTTTCCAATCTGGAACCTAACAAATAAGAAGTCCAATTCCTTATTTGCTTAACCGAAACAACTCAGACACAAGTTTCATTATTTGTGGAAAGAAAAGAAACCAGGAAGTCTCGATGAACCTTTTGGTGGGCTTTCGGTAAAGACTATCTCAAAACAAGGCCAAACCAATTAAGTGAAAAACAAATAACAAAACCAATTTAAACACATTGGGAGACGACAAATCAAATGACGAGTTCGACTTGAGTGGATATACAGGCGTTAGTGCGACTCCACATATCCCTTTTGAATTTTGGATATTATTACGTTGGAGCCTAAAGTATCCGTTTTCTCCCCACCTTGATCCGAATGAATTACGAATAAGCCAGTAGTCTTGACCAGTTGTTGAGTTTGTTCCATACCCCACGACTAGCACATTGTGGTTTATCAACATTGAATCACAAGGTCCTGTAAACACACCCTGAGGAAGAATTCACAAGAAAAAATATGATCACAACTTTGTATTGGGTTTTAATAAAAAAAAATCAAGTTTTTTTGGTGAGTATATAACAGAGTTATCAAGAAATATAGAATCATGAGTTTGTTAAGCATAAGAAGAAACAAACTCATGATTCTTTATTTTTTTTTAATAAATTTGTTACAATGAAGATGCCTGTTATAGGATAATCTGATTTTGTCAAATTATACTTCTAAGCTTATCTCCTACTTTGTTTTCGAAAACTTATGCTCAAGGATGCATATATTGTAATCAAGGCTTTTGTTGAATAAATTTTATATTCATACAAAGAAAAAAGAAGCCTCTTATATAGGCAGAGGATTTAACTAAACCGATTAACAAAACTCGGTTAACATAAACCAATCCTGCATACTCTAGTAGTGATTGTGTCAATTGGGATTACCTGTTTGTAGAGATGCATGTTTCTGGAGTCAATCCCAACAGCTATAGGTTGATTAGAAACAGCTTTCTTCAAAGACATCTCATCAAATTGAGGAACACCCTCATAACTATCAATGGTAACTTTACGAGTGGTAATCATCTGCAGGATGAAAGAACACATAAGTTACCATAATTAAAACTACAAAACAAATAAAATCATTTATGTTTGGTTTTACAAACCTCAATGGCCTTGCATGTGGCATTTTTATCGCCAGTAAAAGGGTAATCTTCATCTGTTACTATACCACCGTTTTCCTTAATGAACGTAAAAGCGTATGCTGCGTCACCTCCATCACATCGGTCGTTGGTTTATGTGGCGCAGTCAATGAGTTGTTGTTCCGACAAAGCTATCAGTTCTCCGGTTGTGATCTGGTTTATACTTTCCACCGCTGCAGCCGCTAAAAACGCCCAACAACCTCCTATATATCGTAAAATTTCTATAAATTAATACTGTTGGAACTATGATATTTTATTAATTTATTGAGTTATTAATTAATCGATATATTAATTGACCTGAAAAACTAATTTAAAACTGAATAAATATATTGATTTATCGAAATAATAATTTATCGAATATTAATATAATAAGGTTATACTGTATATATATCAACAGCCAATCTCAACATCAATCGCAATAAGAAAATCAAATAATGCCAATAATATTGAAAATCATACCACAGTTGCTAAATTGATATTGATCTTTGACTCGTTCAACAACTGCTCCTCTCTCCCTCCAATCGACTTCATCAGGCAAAATATCTCCTTCCTCGTACCGATACCTATTGGTCGTATCCCATTCCCAGTCCAATCTTTCGTTTGTCCTTTCCATCTTGCCCGCCAAGTAAATATCTTGAAACTCATCATTCGTCAGATCTGCAAACTGGTTCAACCCGAGTTCGTAACTCCGGTTCGGATCCGAATTGTGTTTGTCGATGAGCTTCAAGTTGTCTTTGAATATCATGAACCGTCTCTCCTTCTCTCGAAGACCGTTATAGTTCTTCCCATTCTCCACAAGCCATTGCTCGTACATGGTCTGCACCTCCAATTCATTTTGCTGCCATTCTGTTGCGGTTACGCCACCTAGAGACAAGGAAATTAGTAACACCGAGAGGATGAAAAGAGCTATGGTTATGAAACTTATAGCCATTGCTCTTTGGCTTTTCTCTTTCTGTTTTGTTTTTGTTACACTTGATATTTCTACAACTGTTAAGTCAAAGTATTTATAGTATGGGAAATTTTGATCGTTGAAAGAAGTGGGAAAGCAGAAAGAAAAGACAAAGAGAGGTGGAGAGCGAGAGGGAAGGTCAGATAGACGTATTCTTCGTATTGTCGTGCTCTAACGTGTCATATTTTATTATGTGACCACAAAAAAAAACGCAAAAATATTTTAATACACTTTTTACGTAGAGGTGAGATGTAGTTCCCTCCGAGGCGCGAAGATCGAGGTTCCCAAATGAGCAAATGGGTTAAAAAAAATAGTAAATCTCAATTTCTTTTTTAACCGAAATCGGCAATTATGACCCCATTGCTCCGCTTTTCTCCTCCTCTCTCAAGTTTTCTGATGTCCAACAAAATCTCCAAAGACGAAAAGAACCGGGAACTTCTGGCCACGCCGGGTAATCTCGTCCACTCCCTGTGTGCTTCGGTCTTGTTCTCCACCATTTATTCAAGCTTGAAAAATGGCGGAAGTTGCTCAAGTCTCAACCTCTTCTTGGAAGCACTTTCCTGCACTTGGCAGAGTATTTTTCACCCCTCTAGCTCTATGCTAAGACTATTACTCCTCTATTCAAAACTGTTGAGATTGACTCCTTTGATTGCATCTGCAAAAGAGGAAACTAAAGTAAGTGATAAGAAGATTGAAGAACAGAGAAACCAGCATGAAGAAGAAGAGAATGAAGCGATGGAGATAATAGAAAGAGATGGGAGAACACACACATTTAACGAGTTCAATAGTTTCAATGTGACACTACCTACATCTCGCCGAGACCTTTAGTTCAGAATCCACTATAAACAAATCAGAGATACAAGTATTACAAATGAAAACTCCTAGTAGCTAACACACTAATACTCTATACTACGTCCTGATCTACTTGAGAAAACGCAAAAGCATATGCCTTTAACAATGGCTGTCTCTCCTCTTTAGTGTATGTGTGTTTCTCTGTGCTACTACACACTCCCATTACCACTCTCAATCTTCATCTCAGCTTATATATGGGTGACAACATGAACCCTAGTACTTAAATCAATATTTGGTCGCAACCATGGTTGTCAACGGAGGTGCCAATAATTCCAATAGGTCCTGCACCCTATAATGCTAAGAAGCTTTGGGTGAGTTATTTGAAGGATTCCTCTACTAATCAATGGAGTATTGATAACATAAGAAGCTTGTTACCTCAGTATGAGGATATCATCATGTCAATCCCAACAAGTGCAGCAAAGAGACCAGATGTTAGAACTTGGTTACCGATGAAGAATGGACATTGTTCGACTAAATCGGGATACGGGACAAGAGCGGTGATTAATGTGAGCTATGAAGAACAAGATTTTGGTTGGCAAAAATTCATTTAGCATGCTAAAACTCTCCCTAAAGTCAGACATCTACTTTGGAGAATGGTCAAGAATTCCCTTCCCATAGGAGAAAATCTTGTTAGGCGAAAGATAAATGAAGATGAAAGTTGTAAAAGGTGTGGTGGACTAGAATCAACTCTTCATATATTTAGGGACTGTCCGTTTATACATGAGATTAGGATGCCATTTCCAATTACCATGACTCCTCTCGGTGAAGAAGGCTCTAGCTTCGATCTAATCATTAAGGCAAATGATATGGTTGCTCTGCCACATGTTGGTACATTGATTTCTCTTTTCCCATGGCTTTGCTGGAACATTTGGACTACTAGGAACAAGTTACTCTTTAAAGATAAAGTTTACACACCGTTGGAGATTATTACAAAGTCCATAATTGGAGGCAAAAGCTTGGGCTGCAGCACATGAACCTATAAAACAACCCCGACAAATGTAGGAAGAACATCGAGAAAAGGAAAGCTCTTGGGATTGAAGCCAAAAACGATACTTTTGTTTCGTTGATGCTTCTTCGCATGCGGCATCAGATAGATGCGGCATAGCGTGGATTATCCAAGGAAGAGAATAGTCTTATGAGTTTTCTTCAAAAATGGTTGCAAGAAATGTAGGTTCAACATTGGCTGCTGATACCATGACATTTCAGGAACCGTTGTTGTCATTAAAAGAGAAGCAACTAGATGATATTCAAGTTCTCTCTGATTGTCAGATTTTGGTTCAACTTTTGAATTCATTGGAATCTCACAATGAGATCCACGGTTTACTATAAGACATTCGAGACCTTGTTAAGTCTTTTTCGAAGTTTTTTTATCTCTTTATTCCTCGAACAATAATTCGACAGCGGATTCACTCGCTAATTCGGCGTTTGTACATTTCACTATTTGAATAAAGATTATTTTCGTGACCAAAAAAAAATATATTTTAGTGTACTAACAAAGTGTATAACGGAAATATTTATGTTTAAGTAATTCCCTTTGTTGTTTGTAATCTCTCTTTTTCACGCTCTTTTTTTCTTTGGAGTTTAATCGAAACCACTACTTCGCCAATTTCTTGTAAAAGAAATAGTTCCCATTTGGTATATATATTCACATTTTCTCCAAAAAATAATATTAATGTTTTTATAATTTGTGTGAAAATTGATAAAATGACACCTTTGTGAAACAAAAGATGTAGTATATTGTGATACCAACATCCTTGGCAATTGCATAGCTTCTTATCTTGGACACTACAAGAAAACCTGTGTTTTGTGACGGATCGTCATGTTGAACCCCCCTAAACGTTTGTGTTATGTTTAGCCACATTATTAGTTAGAATCGAGTTGTAACTACACGGAAAAGTTTGAATCGATGTAAGACCCCATGTAGTTGACTTTTTGATTGACTTCGACGGTTTTACTTAATGGACGTTATTGTACAACTGACATGGCTCTACTGTGCAGCTGACGTGACAAATAAACTAAAAACATTTGTGGAGAGCAGAGCTCGAACCTGGATAGGGAATCTTGATGGGTAACACATTAAACACTGGAACACGTAAATATTTTGTATTATATGGGACAAAACTTTAATATATCTTAGTCAGTCTGTCAATTTTTTTTGTAAGAAAAATAGAACTCATAATCTGAGGCATCAAGAAAGTTAGTTCCATATATTTATTTTAATTATAAAAATTATGAATATTAAATATACATTACAAGAAAATAGTCTGTTTCTGACAGTTTTGTGACAACGGAATATATTCGGGAAAATTTGACAGAATATATTCGTCAGAAATTCGTAGGAAAAATCTCGACTTTCTGATTTTTTGATGACTTTCTGATGAATATTTCTGACTATTTTTCGACTCATCTGTTGTCAGAAAACTGTCAAAAAGTCGTTAAAATTCGTCGGAAATTTCTGACGGATTACCAAAGACAAAATTTCAACGACGGTAGCCACGTCAACTGCACAGTGGTGCCACGTCAACTGCACAGTGGCGCCATGTCAGCTGTACAGTAATGGCTGTTAAGTAAAACCGTTGAAGTCAACCAAAAAATCAACAAAATAGGGTCTTACATCGATTCGAACTTTTACGTGTGGTCACAACCTGATTCTAACTAATAATGTGGCTAAAAAATAAGTGTAGAAAATTGTGTGTATACAGACATAACACAAACTTTTAGGGAGGAGGTACACCCCGACGACCCATTTTGTGACCCCCATATCGTCCTAAAAGAGTCGCAAAACAAGTGTTTACGATCCTTTCCAGAATACCAAGAGTGGTCACAAATTTGTCGTCGCGAATTGACTTTGGTCGCGAAAGAGTCGCACATTTGCGACGAATTTGTAACAACCGTAGTTAGGCGTATATTAGCGACTGTATTTTGCTATTATATTAGCGTCCTAAATCTAAGACCAAAACATGACCAACTTAGAAAGTCGCATATTAGGAAAACGTTGTGATGACCAGTCTCGTTGTAGAATCGTGACTTGAAAGTTGTCGCAAATTAGTTGCAATACGGCGTGGCAATGACTCGCAAAAGAGTTTCACATTTTACGACTAATTTAATACCGTTTTAAGGCTGTCATTTATTCGTGATCTTTTAGGAACGCCTTAAATGGAGACAAAGAAGCTTTTAGTTAGTCGCGATGTAGTCACAAACTGGTCTTAAAAGGTTCCGACTAATGTGAAGTTTGTGGTTAGAAAATTACGACTGGTTTGCCACCGTTTAGTATACAATCTGTGACTTGTTTGGTCTGATATCGGCCACAATTTGGGACGTATTTGATACTACTTAGTAACACATTGATATTGTTTGTGACTTGTTTGATTTGAAGTCGGCACACTTTCAGACTTATTTGATACTACTTAGTAACATAATGATATTGTTTGTGACTTGTTTAGTCTGATATTGGTCACACTTTGGGACTTATTTGATACTACTTAGTAACACATGGATATTGTGTTTTATACAGCAATGAAAAAAAAACGATTTGATACCTACACATTTGTTCAACCATAACCAAAATATCCAACATATATGTTTCAATTCAAGTTCCTACGTAGTAAAAGATTAAATAGAAGGAGAGGGAGTAGAAGTGACTGGTGTAGTCCCTGTTCCAGTGGTTGGTGTAATGCTTGAGGAGGTGGTTGTTGTAGTCCTTGTTGCCTGGGCCGGTGTAGTGCCTAAGGAGGTGGCTGGTGAAGTTCATGAGAAGGTGGCTGGTGTACTAGCTTAGGAGGTGGCTGCCTTAGTGCCTAAGACTAGCATCTCCAAGTTTGAGATTCGAGAAAGGGCAAGATGTTTCTCCTCTTTTTATTCAGCGAGTTTACGAAGAGCATCTTTAAGTTGCTCATGCAGCTCCAAAATAGATAAGTAAGAAGAGCTTGCACTACTCTCTTTTATTTTCCCTTTCCTCACTATCACTCCAAGACGACCAAGGCCAAAAGGGTTGCCCATCTCATCTGTTTCTGTACACTTAAAAAGCAAACAAAGAGATAGATGAAAAGCTTACAATTGCAAAAATCCAAAAACAAAAGATATTCAAAGGAAACAAAAACCAGAAGGAAGCAACATATCCGAGTAGAAGAAGACAATCACCAATAGTGTTCACAGTTAGCAATGCTAAGAAGATAAAGACAGAGATATACCATAAAAAAGCCCTAGCCACTAAGGGCAATCACAAAGGCGATCTTGGAAGGATCTCACCTTGCTCATCTTCTCTTGGATTCATCACCATCGCTCCCAAATCCGATACTCTGCGTGATCGTGGCCTGAGTGTTATTTTCTTATGCATCTCCTGCAGGTCCTTTGTGCTCGTTGCTTCACGTTCAGCCCTGATTCAATTTGGTTTCACTTTGGCTTCATTTTGCGTTTTGTTTTGATTTCGATCTGGTTTCGATTTAAGTTTCTGTTTTGTACATACGTTTATAAGGCTGGTACGTCCAGCCACCGATCATTCGTTATTCTTGCTTAGCTGGCCTGTTTTCGAAATTGCTTGACTTTCAAGGTTCAGAAGTATTAGCATAAATCGGACTGCTCTCGTTCGAACTGGTGATTGCGTCTTCTCAACTCCCTGTTTGCTTACGGCTGTGGTGCTCTTCTGATCGTTTACAGTTATGTGTATTACAGATTGTTCGAGGGGGTTCAGTTTGGTAGTTGCTTTCGGGATCAATGAGTCGTTCATCACATTAACCCGGTGGAAGCGATATGCATATATCTTGGAAGCGTGAGGAACCCATCAAGATTTCGGATGTGGATACGTCTAGTATTGTTGATGCCAATCGGTTTACTCTTATTGGAAGAGTTACGAATGGCCAGGTTCAAAACATCAAAGGAGTTCTGAGCTTTATGCTATAGATTTAGCCGCTTAAAGCAAATATAGAAGGCAGAGATCTCGGTCATGGAAAGTTTTTTTTCAGATTTAGCTCGGAGGAGGATCTCAAAGCTGTGATCAAGAGAGCTCCCTTTCACTATAAACGTTGGATGAAAGTGTTAGAACGATGGGAACCTATAATATCCGAATCTTTTGGATAAAGATCCAAGGTATTCCTTTGTAATATCAGAATAATGCTACTTTGGAGTCTATTGATGACAAGCTTAGACGGATTGTTGATCGAGACTCTTCAGAAGCTCGGGTACAAGTTGAAGTTAACGTTTTCAAACCATTATTCACACGCAAATCTATCATAACTCCTACCGAGGAGGAAGTGTTCATCTCATTTGAGTATGAAGGCCTGAAAAAAAACTGGTTTAAGTGTATGAGTCTACTTCATGAGGAGGCTGATTGTCCAACGTCACTACTTTAGGAGGGCAAAACACCTTACCCTAGGCCAGCGAATGTGAACCAAGTTTATACACGAATTTGTGTAGAAGCTGACAAACAACGAAAAGATGAAAAGAAGTCTGTGAAGTGGTCTTTAGCAGAGCTTAGAAACGCTAGGTTTTGGAGTAGGTCTCCAGTGCGAGAGTATTCAAGACCTAGTAAGAGACTGGATAGTAAGCACTACACGGGTATTAGAAACGCTTATAATCAGGAGCAGTCTCAAACCATTCAACGAGATAGAGAGCGTAAGGTTACTCATGCTAGACCTCGACGTTTGTCTCCTCCTAGACCTCATGGAAGGCATAATAGCTGCTGGTATGAAAGACATCAAGACAATAAGAAGTATGGTAGAGACCATAGAGATGACAGAAGTGTGGATAAGCGAGGAAGAGAGGCTGCCTCTCCTACTTTTCGATGCCATGAAGGTAGTAAGAGTTTTACAAGGTCTGGTTTAGTTTTTCAAGCAAAAGCTCCGCATACGGCGGAGGAGGAGGGTCATAGAGTGCATGATTTTGGAATTATCTCTCATAAACATACCTCCACAACGGGAGCCCTTCTTCCCCTCTCTTCTCTTGTTGGTCCGGAAATGAATCTAAAGTTCTTGTGACAACCACGCCTTTGATCATGGGAGTATTGATCAAGAAGAAGAAAACCATCAAGGAACCTTGGCTCTTAAGGCCCACTCTAGAACATAGAAGAAAGGAAGGCTAAGAACTTGTGACCATTCAAGGCCTCTTAAGGCCCACTCTTGTGTGATTAAACAAAGAAGAAGAAAGTGCATAAGGGAGGAGAGTGTGGAGCGTGTGACGTGGCAAGTGAGGACCACAATGGTGTGGACCACTTGTGGATAAGGTGGCGCTTCCTCCATTGTGTCCCTCTTCATGGTTTAGTCATTAGGTCTCTTATATATATAGCCTCCCTTCTTCCTTTTGTAAAGATTTCTCTTAACTCTCCATTTACTCTCATGAAATAAAGAAATCTTTCTCTACACATCTTTAATCTCCATTCTTAATCTCATACTTACTTTCGCTTATGAAAATCTAACATGGTATCAGAGCCATTTGGGCTTTAATCTCTCATTCTCTCCATCATTCTCGAGTTCTTTCTTCTCTCTTTTATTCAGATCTGTTCATCCATTTCATTCTATTCGATTCCACCCGTTCGTTCGTTCGTTCGTTAGCGTTGCCTTTCCTCCATCCGTCCGGTTGCATCTTTTCTCTTCTGTTCCAACCATTCGTTTCTCTCCATGGATGCAAGCAAGTCCCTGATTCACCCAGTCACTCTCAAGGGAGAAAACTACCTCCTTTGGTCAAGAACAACCAAGACAGCACTTTGTGGAAGAGGATTGTGGAGTCATGTGGAGAAAGGGTTAGAAATCAAGGAGGTCACCAAAAAAGATGGGAGGAAGGCTGTTGAAGAGGCTATGGCTGAAGAAGCCAAGTGGTTTCAAGAGGATCAAACCGTGCTTGCCATCATTCAAGGGTCTCTTGAAGCTTCCACTCTAGAGGTTTACTCTTATTGTGAAACGGCAAAGGAACTTTGGGGAACTCTCAAGCATGTCTATGGGAATGTATCCAACCTAAGCCAAGTTTTTGAAGTCAAAAGTGCCATCAACAACCTAAACCAAGAAGATCTCGAGTTCACTAAGCACCTAGGGAGGTTTAGATCTCTATGGGCCGAGCTAGAGATGTTGAGACCAAGCACGATGGATCCGGCGGTACTCAATGAGAGGCGCGAACAAGACAAGGTCTTTGGTCTACTTCTCACCTTGCATCCAACCTTCAATGACCTCTTTAAGCACATTCTTCGAGCTGACAAGCTCCCTAGTCTTGATGAGGTATGCTCTTAAGTTCAAAAAGAGCAAGGTTCACTCGGTCTCTTTAGTGAAAAAGGGGATCTTCTAATTGCCAACAAAGGAGTCTATCGAAATGAGGAGAGGAGGATGTGGACTTGTGATCATTGCAAGAAGAAAGGCCATACCAAAGACAAGTGCTGGATTCTTCACCCTCACCTCAAGCCATCCAAGTTCAAAGATTCCAAGGCCAACGTCTCCTTTGAGTCTACATCCGCACAAGGACAAGCTGGCTCGTCTAGGCAAGAGATGGCAATGGCGGCTTCATCCCAAGGAGACATTGTCATGAAGAAGTAAGACTTGGAGGCTCTATTCCAATCTATTGCTTCTCTAAAGGAATCAGGTACCACTTTCTACACTCATAGGCCTAAGGACTTGCTAGTAGTAGACTCGGGTGCTTCTCACCATATGATTAGCAATCCGGAGCTTCTTAGCAATATAGAACCTGCCTTAGGTTGTGTAACAATAGCAAATGGAGATAAGGTGCCGGTAGAAGGAGTAGGGAACCTTAGGATATTTGATAAAGAATCTAAAGCCTTCTTTATGCCGAATTTTACTTCCAATTTACTATCGGTTAGGAGAACTACTAATGATCTCAATTGCAATGCTATCTTTGGTCCTAATGATGTAAACTTTCAGGATATTAAGACTGGAAAGGTTCTAGGCAAAGGAGGCACAAAGGATGAACTCTATGTTCTTGAAGATCTCTCAAGCTCTATTGACTCTCTTTCCTCATCCGCTTTTCATTCTAATAATGTTGTTGGTTATGATGTTGTATGGCATGCTAGATTAGGCCATCCTCATTCTCGTGTTCTTAGTTTAATATTCCCTAATGTGTCATTTGATACTCTTAGCTGTGAGGCTTGTATACTTGGCAAACATTGCAAAGCTGTTTTTCCTAAGTCTTCTACAATCTATGAGAATTGCTTTGACTTGATTCATTCTGATGTATGGACATCCCCTTGTGCATCTAGGGATAACAATAAGTATTTTGTGACATTCATAGATGAGAAATCAAAGTACACATGGATCACTTTATTATCTGCAAAAGATCGTGTATTTGATGCATTTGTAAATTTCCAAAGCTATGTCACTAATCAATTCAAGGCTAATGTGAAGGTACTTAGGACTGATAATGGAGGAGAATACACAAGTCATCGATTCAAAGAACACTTAGCTAAACATGGGATCCTGCACCAAACAAGCTGTCCATACAACCCTCAAAAAAAAGAAGTTGCCGAGAGGAAGAATAGACATCTTATGGAAGTAGCACGGTCGATGATGTTCCATATGAATGTGCCTAAACGGTTTTAGGGAGATGCGGTCATGGCAGCGTGTTATCTCATTAACCGGATTCCAACAAGAGTCTTAAAGGATCTTTCTCCGTTTCAAGTATTGAATAATATGAAACCCTCTCTTGATCACTTACGCGTCTTTGGGTGTGTGAGCTTTGTTATGGTGTCAGGTGAACAAAGGAACAAGCTTGATCCAAAGAGTGCAAATGCATGTTCTTCGGTTACTCACCTACCCAAAAGGGGTACAAGTGTTACGATCTCGTCAACAACCGAACGTATGTCTCCAGGGATGTCAAGTTCATAGAAGAAAGAGGGCTCTATGATAAGAAGGATTTGGACAATCTCAAAGATCTTTCACAATCACCCTCGAATAGGGCAGCAAACCTCAAGATTTTACTTGATCACCTTGGAGTTAAATTACCATGGGAACAAGGGGGAGAAAGAGAACAAACAACCGGGGACCAGAATGAACGTGTTGAGATTGAAGAAGATCTTAACAATGATGAGGGAGAGGAGCCTAGTCAAAACCAAGCTCCACAGCCTGATCAAGAACAAAGTCAACCCTAGGAAACAGCAATTGATGAAGAATAAGTAGAAGATGTCTTCTCTAAAGGACAAGAGGAGGATGTTCAAGAGGTTCTTGATGAAGGAACATTAGAACCAGTGCCTATAACAAACCCACCACTAAGGCGGAGTACACGGATCAGACCCGACCCATCCAGGCCGTATTGGGTGAACACACGAGTGTATTACAACAATCAAGCTGTTGGTCATCCGATACAGGCCGTATGTTCTCTTGCCCTTTTGCCATCTGATCACTAAGCCTTCCTTGGGAAGGTTGAGCTCCACAAGATTCCACAGACCTATGAAGAGGCTAAGGATAGTGAAGAATGGTTGGGAGCAGTTGATGATGAAGTTGGGGGCTATGAAGAGGAATCAGACTTGGGATGAGGCTGATCTACCACCTGGAAAGAGAGCAGTAAGTTCCAAATGGGTGTTTACTATCAAGTACCATAGCAATGGGGACATTGAGAGGTACAAAGCAAGGCTAGTCGCAAGAGGCTTCACACAAACCTATGGAGACGATTACACGAATACATTTGCCCCGGTAGCTAAACTACATACGGTCAAAGTAGTTCTATCACTTGCTACGAACTTAACATGGGAGCTATGGCAAATGGATGTGAAGAATGCCTTCTTACAAGGAGAACTTGAAGAAGAGGTATACATGACTCCTCCTCCTGGTCTTGAAGACATGATAACACCCGGTAAAGTGCTAAGACTTAAGAAGGCAATATATGGTCTCAAGCAATCTCCACGAGCATGGTACCACAAGCTGAGCTCTACTCTTAAGGACAAAGGTTTCAAACGTTCCGAATCAGATCACACCTTGTTCACTCTCCAAGGACCAAAAAGTATAGTTGTTGTCCTCATTTACGTAGATGATTTGATCATCTTCGGGGACAACACCGAAGGTATTGCTTGGACCAAATCTGTCCTTAAAGATTCATTTGACATTAAAGACCTTGGTGCTCTAAAATATTTCCTAGGAGTAGAAGTGTGCCGTTCTCCGGAAGGCCTCTTTCTTTCTCAAAGGAAATATACTCTTGATTTTTTGAATGAGACAGGGAAGCTTGGAACAAAGCCGGCCAAGACTCCACTCAAAGATGGCTACAAGGTCAATCGAAAAGGGGAGAAGGAAGATGAGCCATACACGGATGCAATGCAGTACCGACGCCTAGTAGGTAAGCTCATATACCTTACCATTACACGTCCTGACATCTCCTTTGTTGTATCTCAGGTGAGTCAACACATGCAATCACCCACGATGTATCATTGGAGCATGGTTGAGAGGATCTTGAGATATCTAAAAGGGAGTCCAGGACAAGGGATTTGGATGGGTAAGAATGAGAGCACCGAGATTGTTGGGTATTGTGATGCTAACTATAGGGGAGATAGGTTGGATAGAGGATCCACTACTGGTTATTGCACGTTCGTAGGAGGCAACCTAGTCACTTGGTAGACCAAGAAGCAAAAGGTGTTATCATGCTCAAGTGCAGAAGCAGAGTATAGAGCCATGAGGAACATCACAAATGAACTGACATGGTTGAAGGCTCTTCTTGAGGACTTAGGCATCAAGATCACCAAACCTATCACTCTTCATTGTGACAACCAAGCAGCAATCCACATAGCATCCAACTCAGTGTTCCACGAGAGGACAAAGCACATAGAGATTGATTGCCACAAGGTTCGAGAGAAGATTGAAGAAGGAGTTATTCTACCTTGCTATACACGGAGTGAGGATCAGTTGGCAGATATCTTCACCAAGGCTGCAAGTCTCAAGGTTTGTGATCACATCTATAGCAAACTTGGACTTGTAGACTTCACCAGGCCTTGATCAAGTCCCCTAGCTTACGATTGTCATACTCTTTTTCCCTTGGCACGGTTTTATCCCATTGGGTTTTTCGAGCCAAGGTTTTTAATGAGGTGATGATCGTAGGCAATCCAAGCTTAGTCTCCATGTTCTTTGCGGCTAAGCTTGAGGGGGAGTATTGATCAAGAAGAAGAAAACCATCAAGGAACCTTGGCTCTTAAGGCCCACTCTAGAACATAGAAGAAAGGAAGGCTAAGAACTTGTGACCATTCAAGGCCTCTTAAGGCCCACTCTTGTGTGATTAAACAAAGAAGAAGAAAGTGCATAAGGGAGGAGAGTGTGGAGCGTGTGACGTGGCAAGTGAGGACCACAATGGTGTGGACCACTTGTGGTAGGCTTGCGATTTCGGTATTGTGGTTCGGTTCGGGGCGGTTAATTCAGTTTTCCGGTTATTTTGGAAATTGAAAATCTTGTCGAAACTAACCGAAATTAATTACGGTTCGGATCGGTTTTGTTTACCTGTAATTCGGTTAACAAAAAATTCGGTTTATCCATGCCAATTTCGGTTTATCCATAAAACTACACAAAATCATCACCTATTCTGCTAATCTAATACAAATTAAGACTAACAACAATCATGCATCCAAAATTAACCTCAAACATCAACACAAAGGATGAATATCAAACAAAAAGAGATGAGATAATGTCCTACTTCCAAGCTTACAGAACCAGCTTGTTACAAAAAGAGATGAGACAAAAGAGACACAAGATACTAAGAGTAGAGTTTGTTTCTCTCTTGTCTTGCTCTTACAGTTCTAGAGAGGCAAAAGTTAAGGTAGAATTAGTTTAAGATAGAGTCATAGAGAGATGGAGAGGGAAAAGCCTATGTACTGGTTACTGCATTAACACTCTCTCTGTCTCTCATCCACACTTGCAGTTGCACTAGTTATTTACTCTGCAATACCAATTCATAACATCAAAAAATACAGAACTATAGATAAAGAAAAATACCAGTTTACCTGCTGGCTATGACCCACAGTCCCAGTACCTACACAAGAAAAAGACAGTGAACATTTGATACAAATGTAAGCTAAGGACTCATAGAAATCATTACCTAAGGACTCATGGAAATCGAGTTCTTCAAACAACTGTACCAAATTTGCAAGCTTCTCTGCATGAATGGTATTTCTCAGCCATTGTTGTGTGCAAATGAGTGCTTCGACCATGTTTGGTGTCAGACAACTTCGGTATGGATCTAAAACCCTACCACTAGTACTAAATGCTGACTCTGAAGCAACAGATGAGACTTGAATGGCAAGAACATCCTTAACTAGTTCTGCCAAGACTGGATACTTAGCATTGTTGCGCCTCCACAATGATAGCACATCAAAATCCAAACCCAAGCTGTTTTTAGTTCTTGGCACAGGCTTTTCCAATATATACATATCAAGCTCACTACTTGCATCTTCATTTACCGACTCAGAAGCCATCTCTTCATAAATAGAATCTCTCTTCTCATATCCCTCATCATCTGAAAAATCATCAAACATATCAGTGGTATCTATATTATCACCTCTGTTTCCTGCCGTATCACATTGGGTACCTCCGGGACTGAGCTTCTGAACATACTCTTCATACAGGTTTTGCATACATGTTTTTATCCCTGTCCTAAGATGACTACTTTCTATACTGTCCTTACCATAAAGCTTGTCAAAGCAAATATGCAAACTGCATCTTGTTCCTAGGATCAAACACACTTGCAATGATGACAAGTGGATTCATGTTGACAAGCCCATCCCAATACTTCTCAAATTTATATCTCATGACAGATGCTTCCATGCTTAACATCTGATCACTGCTGTGGCTCAATGATATCAAATCCCTTTCAATTATCACTATTTCATTATAACAGATAGTAGAGCTCACTGTCTTGGATGCTGAAAACGCCAAAGTGCTATTGAAAAAAAGTTTTAGAAACTTATTCAACCTTGCCACTTCATCCCAGCCTTGAGAAGTAGGAGGTCCAACCCTTTTGGTGCCATTCTCTTCTAATTCCAAGAAGTATTCATTGTAAAGCTTGTCTTCAGCCTCCATTTTCTCAAATGCTATCCTAAACTTCAATGCAGCAGTGAGCATGAGATATGTGGAGTTCCACCGTGTTACACAATCCAAAGACAAGCTTCCTTTACTAACCTTTCCATTGTCAACCCTTAGCTGAAATGATTTTAACCTATGGCCTGATGATCTCACGTATTTTACTGCATTTATGATACCTACTACAGTCGTATACACCTCCTCAAGACCATCCCTCACTATCAAGTTCAATATATGCGCACAACACCTCATATGTATCAACTTACCATCATTCACTAAGCTATTAGGTCCCTGTTGCCTAAGTGCTTCTGTGAATAACCTCAAAGCTTTGTCATTACCTTTAGCATTATCCACTGTGACTGTGAATACCTTCTCAATTCCCCATTCTTCTATACAATCAATCAGTTGCTCAGCAATGGTGTCTCCTTTATGGTCTGTTACTGGTTTGAAGTTGATGATCCTTTTCTGCATATCCCAATTTCCATCAATCCAATGACATGTGACCACCATGTAGCTGCAAGACGTTGTATTAGATACCCAAATATCACTGGTGAGAGAGACTATCTTCTTGTCACAGCTAAACAAATTCTTTAGGCTCTCTTTCTCTTTCAAAAACATCCCAAAGATGTCTTCAGTTGCTGTCCTCCTGCAGTGAACCGTGTACATGGGAACCACATTGTGACAGAACCTCCTAAACCCTTCTGATTCTACAAAGGCAAAAGGCAACTCATTCAACACGATCATCTCATTCACTGATCTTCTAAACATACCCTTATCATACTTGATTGCTGTAACTACACCACCCTTATCACCAACCAATACCTTCTGAGTACCACTTTCTTCATAAGCCTTAAACAACTTACATCTTTCTATATGATTCTTCATTGCACTTGTCCCACTCTTTTTGCTGTCACAACCAATTTCTATGCCACAGTACCGACAATTTCTGAATGCTGCATCTCCTTTCCGAATAAAATGCTTCAACACCTCTACTCTCTGAGCTTGCCTCTTCCTTGGTTTCGGCTGAACATCAGAACTAGATCTCTCTGTCGTTGGTCTTTTCTTGCCTACAAATGTTTCTCCAGCTTCTTCGTTTTCATTTTCAACATCAGATGTCATCTACAATAGAAAACATCGAGTGTTAATAGACAAAAAAATCAATCAGACAATCGTAACTTAGTTATAAAAAAATTAGCTAATTTTTATGTGAAAATCGAATCAATAATCGTAACAAAACAAGAGTTAAAGGTTATATAGACATCAATAATCATTTTCAGAACATATAGAAACAAAAACCCTAAATCCCAAATTGAAAAATTGAAACCCTAATCGACATAGCGAAGCTAAGATTTTGTGAAAGTTGAATCAATAATCCATGTAAAGGTTGAATAGACTTTGATAAACACTTTCAGAACAATTACAAATGAAAACACTAAATTCGAAATTGAAAATCGGAACACTAATCAACATAGAGATTAGAAACTATGATTATGAGAAGAGAACGGAGTAGAACTAACCTTAGGAATAGAAAACAGGGACGGAGAAGCGCAGGAATGATGCACAGAGTAACGCCGGAGTGATACGACGGAGATCGCCGGAAAATTGGCCGGAGAGATGCAGAAAAGGGTTAATGAGGTTCGAAATCGAGTGGAAGATTGCGGATTAGGGTTCTAATTCTGAGTTTATGCTTATATACCTAGGTTAATTACGGATCGGTTTTCCGATCGGTTATGCGTATTCCGAACCGAACCGAGTTAATAACCGATTCTAATTAAAATCTATGCCGATCGGTTAACTCCCAATAACCGACTAATAACCGAATTCAATCAGAACCAGTTCGGCTCGGTTCGGACAATCCGGTTCAGATCAAAATCGCAGGCCTAACTTGTGGAGGAGCGTGTGACGTGGCAAGTGAGGACCACAATGGTGTGGACCACTTGTGGATAAGGTGGCGCTTCCTACATTGTGTCCCTCTTCAAGGTTTAATCATTAGGTCTCTTATATAAATAGCCTCCCTTCTTCCTTTTGTAAAGATTTCTCTTAACTCTCCATTTACTCTCATGAAATAAAGAAATCTTTCTCTACACATCTTTAATCTCCATTCTTAATCTCATACTTACTTCCGCTTATGAAAATCTAACAGGGAGAAGATGAAGAAGTGGCTACTTAGTGGCAAGCGAATGGTGATGAGGCCAGACGGAAGGAGATATATATCTCAAGGCAAGCGCCCTGCCCTTGGACAAATTGCCCTTCCAATGGAAGAACTTGCTCCTCCTAAGGCTAAGGATCGCAGACCAGTCCTAGAGAGAATGGATCAAGCATCAGTTCCACTAAGATCTGTTGTTGACAGACTTGGAGCTTCTAAAGGTTTTAAATGTAAAAATAACATTGTCTGGAGCTCCCTCACTAACATCAACATATATTGCTAAACCTAAATCTATGAGAAACATTAAAGCATCCCTTGAAGCAGCAGGTAATGATTCACCTCCTTTTAATATTGAGGAAGATGATTTTTTTCGAGGACGAACAAGCTCAGCCGACGATAGGGGACACCTTTACTTTGGGAACAAGTGAAGATAATCGAAATATTCAAGGCACACGAAGGAGAAAACTTGGACCTAAGCCAGGATCGTGAAGGACCGTGAAGCCTAAGAGTGCGCCAACAAGGCATTCACCACAGAAGAAGCTCGCATTAGGAAAGACTTCAGCTCTTGATTCACACGGCACTCTTATTCCTCAATCTGAGGATTCTTTTGTTAGCTCTATTCATAAAGCCATAGTGCCAGCTGTTTGTAAGGGTTTGACGGGTCCCCAAAAACTGTCATCTTTAAAATGATTACAACAAAGTGGAACTGTCAAGGGCTTGGGAGCACCCTAACAGTTCGACGTCTAAAAGAAATAAGACTGAATTTATTTCCAGACAAAATGTTCCTCACGGAGACAAAAAAATGTAGATGATTATGTGTTCCATGTTTTCCAATGGATGGGTTACAGACATCACTTCACGGTCCCACCAACTGGTATGACTGGTGGCCTTGCACTCTTTTGGAAGAGTGATTTCGTCTTGTGCAAATTTCATTGACACTCGTGTTGTGTATAAAAATAAACCATTTTATTTTTCCTTCGTGTATGGACATCCAGTGATTAGTAAACGGAAAGAAGTTAGGGACAACCTCTCTTTGATTAATGCTTCTTGTTCTAGGAGATGGCTTTTGACAGGCGATTACAATGATATAGTAGATCATTATGAGAAAAAAGGAGGACCAAAACGGCAAGAAAGCTCCTTTGTCAACTTCCAAAGTTTCTACTCTCATTATGGGCTATGGGATCTTAACCATTCTGGTAATCCCTTGTCTTGGCGTGGTATGCTCTATGATCATTTCGTTCGCGTCTATCTCGATAGAAAAATGTCGAACGCAGATTGGCTAGAGGATTTTCCTTCCAGGCGGGCTGAATACTTGCGGTTTAAAGGCTCAGATCATCGACCCATAGTACCTTATGTTGATGATTCAAGAATAAAAAGAAGAGGTATGTTCAAATTTGATCGCCAGTTATGTGACAAGGAGGAGGTTCACAAATTAATTGATGAAACTTGGAGAAATTGTGGTAGTTAGTATATCGAGAATAAGATCGTGGCATGTCGCCGACGATTGGCTTCATGGACTAAGGACCAGCATACTAATAGTAACAAGCGGTTGCAAGACTTGCAACATCTTCTTGAACAAGCTCTCTCAGCAAAAGAACCAGATCACCCACTAATAGAAAAGCTAAAAGTTGATCTTGAAGAAACATATAAGGCGGAAGAGGTTTTTTGGAAGCAACGAAGCCGGATTTTATGGCTTCAAGAAGGAGATAGGAACTCAGCGTTCTTCTTCCAAGTAACCAAAGGTTGAAGAACATTCAATCGACTTACTGTTCTAGAAGATGAGACATGTAAAGCATTTCACGAGGAACATGAGTTTTCAAAATTAATCTCAGATTACTTTCGTGATATATTCACGAGCAAATCTTCAGGCGATGTTGAAGTGGTTAATGAAGTTTTATCACCACGTATTACACAAGATATTAATGACAGACTAATCTCCATTTCAAATCTAGAAGAGATAAAAGTAGTTGTATTTGCTATTAATCCAAATAAGGCCCCAGGGCCGGATGGTTTTTCTGAAAGTTTTTTCCAATCTTTTTGGAGTTCTATTAGCAGTGACTTGATTCACGAAATTCAAAAACTCTTCACCAATATTAGGCTTATTTCGAAAGGTAATATTCCTAAAAGGTTTTAGTTTTCTGCCCTATTGCTTTATGCAATATCTATTACAACATTGTTGTGAAGATACTTACAGGACGCCTACAGCCGATTCTTCCGAGTTTTATTTATGAATATCAAACTGCATTTGTGCCAGGGATGGCAATTACTGACAATGTACTAATCACTCGTGAAATTCTTCACTTTCTCTTAACTTCTAAAGAAAGAATGTATGATTCTATGGCAGTAAAAATAGATATGAGTAAGGCTTGTGACAGAATAGAATGGAATTTTCTCAAAGCAGTACTCACAAAGTTAGGCTTCCATTAGGTGTGGATTAACTGGATTATGGAATGTGTAACCACAATATCATACTCGTTCATCATTAATGGCTCTCCTCAAGGTCATGTTACTCCAACAAGAGGGTTAAGGCAAGGTGATCCACTATCGCCTTACCTATTCATTCTATGTACAGAGGGGTTGTCAGGATTATGCTTGAAAGCTCAACAAGATAGAAGTCTCCCTGGTGTTAGAGTATCGAAAAATAGCCCGCAGGTAAATCAACTCCTATTCGCAGATGATACAATGTTCTTTTGTAAGACAAATCGAGCGAACTCTGATACATTGACACGTATCCTAAAGCAGTATGAGATGGTCTCAGGACAGTGCATCAATTTGCATAAGTCATAGATAAATTTTTCTTCGAAAGTACCTAGAAGCCAAAAGATAAAAGTAATAGAGCTACTAGGGATCTCTAAGGAGGGAGGTACATGTAAATACTTGGGAGTTCCGGAGGATTTTGGGCGCAAGAAAAAAGATATCTTTGCTAGTATTGTAGATAAGGTTTTTCAACAAGCTCATTCTTGGACCTCAAGATTTTTATCCCCGACAGAAAAGCAGGTGTTGTTAAAGTCTATCATGTCGTCAATGAGTACTCATTCAATGACCTGTTTTAAACTACCTACCTCCATCTACAAGCAACGTTAGTCCCTACTAACTCAGTTTTGGTGGGAAAGTCGTCCAGACGAGAGAAAAATGAGCTGGATTTCGTGGGATAAGATGACAATGCCTTTAAACGCAGGAGGATTAGGATTTAGGGACTTTGAATCTTTCAATGATGCCCAAATTGCTAAGCTAGGCTGGAGGCTGCTATTGTCGCCGAATTCATTGTTTGCAAAGGTCTTATTAGGGAAGTATTGCCATGATTCCTCCTTTACGGAGGCTGTTCTTACTTCGAATCCTTCACATGGTTGGAAGAGAATTCTTGCTTGTCGAGAGGTGTTAAAATTAGGCTTGGGCTGGCGTGTGGGAGATGGTACTAACATACGCATATGAAAAGACCCTTGGCTATCTATTGACGTCCCAATGACCCCTATTGGTCCACTGCCTTCCAATGCAGAAACATTCTTTGTCAGTGATTTGAAGGATACTACTACGAATCAGTAATGTTTGGAGAAAATACGACTCTTACTTCCTCAGTATGAGGACACTATCCTGGCACTTCCGGTGAGTTTGACAACACGTCTTGATGCATTGGCTTGCCTACCAGTGAACAATGGGCGTTATTCGACAAAATAAGGATATGGAACGAGGGCTGTGGCAAGTATTGGCCCAGAAGATAAAGGTTTTAATTGGAGTAGCCTTGTCTGGCATACACAGACTCTTCCTAAAGTTAGACATCTTCTTTGGAGAATGGTTAAGAATCCTATCCCTGTGGGTGAAAATTTTTTTTGTAGAAGAGTAACAAAGTACCAGAGTTGCAAATGTTGTGGAGAATAGGAGACAACTTTACATGTGTTTCTAGAATGCCCCTTTTTCGACGAATGTTTGGGCACTGTCTCCAATGGTAAGTAACCCTCTTAGAGGTTCCATTGTCTCGATATTTTATTTCATCACATAGTCCAGCGATATGCTTACCCTGCCTCCGGTTGGTAGTTCCACCTCTATTCCCTTGGCTCTGTTGGAATATTAGGACAGCGAGGAACAAGTTTTTTTTTGAAGATAAGCAGTATGCACCTACAGAGGTTCTCTCAAAGTTTGTATTGGACTCAAAAGCATGGACAATGGCTTAAGATACTATCAAACGTCCGCGGATGCAGCAAGCAAAGGTTCAGGGAAGTTCGGATATAGGTCAACAAGCTTTTACCTGCAATGTGGATGCTTTATGGCATGCTTCGTCCCTTAGGAGTGGCCTAGCGTGTGTTATCCGTAGCAGAACTTCTAGTTATGAGTTTTCGTCATCAACAATAAGATAACATGTGCGCTCGCCGTTGGCAGCGAAAGCTTGGGCGATTCGTGAAGTTTTGTTGATCTTAAAAGATCGAGGGTTGGATGATATCCAGATTTTCTCAGATTGTCGGACTTTGGTCCAGCTGCATACTTCAGGAGACTCTCATAATGAGATCTTTGGTGTTTTAGAGGATATTCGAGACCTTGTTAAGTTCTTCTCGAGTATTGTTTTTACTTTCATTAAGCAAACCAATAATGTTGTTGCAGATTTTCTTGCTAAGGCAGCTCTTGTACCTTTCATCTTTTGAATTAATAAAGTATTTCGTGACAAAAAAAAAAAGAAAAGAAGATAAAGACAGAGATTACCTTAAGAAAGATCTCATTTTGTTGATCAATAGGGAGATTTCGTTGAGTTGATGTTTTAGATGTATTCTGAAATTTTTGGACCATCCACCTCCATTGAGTGATTATCTCTTCCAAGTTCTTCTCATATGCTTCAGCTACTTGTTTCGCCTTTTGATCAACAAATGATCCATCTGCCCTTGTATGTGTTTTCAGATGTTATCTTTCTCATTGAAGTAAAATTCACTGCTTTCTCCACTCGGACGTCCTACTTGAGTGAATATGTATAGTACCGATACAGGATATACATGTAATTCACCTTCATCATATCGTCTTAACCTTAACAATTACAATTTCAGCATTCACACTATGAAAAAAGAATGCAAAAATATTTGCATGTAATCCAAATTGATTCACCTACATCTCCTAGCTGTAGATATGTGTGAAGCAAAGTAGTGTTCTGAGAAGTAAGATATCTCATCCTTCATGTATGATTGAACTATTGATCTCGTTGGATATCTTTTGTTCTTCGCCTTGCCTTTCAAACGTTTAAACAATCTTTCAAAAGGATACATCCATTTATATTGCACAGGACCTCTAAGCTTGGCTTCGTAAGGTAAATGTATAGGTAGGTGCTCCATTGCATCAAAAAAAGAAGGTGGGAAGATTTTTTTCCATATTACACAAGATCATGACTATGTTAGCCTTTAGAATGCTCCAATGATCCAATGATCTTCTACTTAAATCACAGAAAATGCTCAAATCCCTACAAATTTAAAACATGATGTTAATTTTAAAACATGATATTGCAATAGTTCCAATTTGCATGTGGATGATAGAGGGAGAGCGCCATTCCTTATTTGGGGATTGACTCCAAAAGCGAAACAGAGCGTATTAGAATGGGTCAAACAAGAGAATAGATTTCCAAAAAAAAAAAAAAAAAATAAAAAAAAAAAGTAAAAAAAAAAAATAAAAAATAATGGAAAATGAAAAATAAAAAATAACAAATATAAAAAGAAAAACAAAAAAAGTTATTCTATAAAAAAATGAAAAATAAAAAAATTCAAAAACCAAAAAAAAAAAAAAATAAAAAAAACAAAAATAAAAAAATAAAATAAAAAAATATTGGAAATCTAAACTCATGTTTGACCCATTCTAATACGCTCTGTTTCGCTTTTGGAGTCAATCCCCAAATAAGGAATGGCGCTCTCCCTCTATCATCCACATGCAAATTGGAACTATTGCAAAATCGTCAAACATCTAATCTTAATTTCACTGTGTCTTTCGACTTGTCTTTATCATTCATAATGGTATACATAATGTCATCAAAAAAATTCTTCTCTATATGCATCACGTCAAGATTGTGGCGTAGCGTCAGATCCTTCGAGTATGGTAGCTCCCAAAATAAGCTTTCTTTGTCCCAATTTCACCATAGCCGTCGATCTTGAATTCATGACCATTTCTACCGACTTCAGAAGTTTTGGGTGGTTTGGCATGCCGTATACGCTCATATAGAACTTGTTTATCTATCGAAGATTGAGGTGGGTAGTCTTTCACTGCGTGCTTTTTCTTCAAAAAGTATGTTTTATTCTTCTGTAACGAATTTCCTCAGGAAGAAATCTTCTATGGTAGTCAAACCAACATGACTTCCTACATGCCGTCAATTGAAAAGCCTTTGTATCATACATGCAAATTGAACATGCTAGTCTTCCATGTGTCGTCCATCCCGAAAACATACCGTAAGCCGGAAAATTGCTTATAGTACACAAAAGAACATCTTGAAAGTTGAAATTTTGATCTACCAAACACATCATATGCCTTAAATCCGTTATTCCATAACTCCTTTAACTCCTCGATCAGTGGTTGGAGAAAAACATCAAGTTTGGCTCGAGGATGCTTTGGTCCTGAATTTAGTATTGTAACAAACATATGTCACTTCTCATGCACATGTCTAGAGGTAGGTTGTATGGCGTCATGATCACGGGCCGCAACAAATGATTTTTGACATCCAAAAAGGATTAAAATCTTCTATACATAATCCAAGATAAACATTTCTCCTTTCGTCTGTAAATGAAAGATGCAACATTTGGAAAATTTTCTACTCTGCCACATCAGATGGATGACACATTACTCTATCTTGTGACTCATGCTCATCATGCGTATCACTGATTAATACATTCTCTTCAGTCTATTTGCAATAGGTAAATACAACATACGGTTGAACGGTTGAACGGTACTCTTGTTCTTCCATCACTAGTGTTGTATTTTGATATTGCATAAAACTTGCGATTCTCCAAATTCTCGTCTTCCTTCCAAAAGAGCATACAATTTTCTATACATACATCATATGTATAGTACGGCAATCCTAGCTTTCGTATCAAAGATTCTGACTCGTAATATGAACATGTTGCTTGATTACCCTCTGCTAAATACTTCGTAAAAAATTTAGCCCATGAGTCCATGAAACTTTCAACCAAATTATTATCTACCTTTATGTTCACGAACCGAGCAGCCAACGATAACTTTGATTGACCTTCATAGCAACCATAATAAAGTAGAGTATTAGCAGCATTTAACATGTCATAAATTTTTTTTGCGTCATGAGTCAGAACTTCATGAACATGATATCCACTTACATCATTATCTTCGTGATGATAATCATTAAATGGTGTGGTACCATGAAACGCATCATTCATCATCCCAACATATACATCCCCAGCATCATGGTCTACTGCTTGACTACCAATAATCTTGACTAGTTCCTGCCCCACTAGCAAGCACATCATTATCTTCCCATGTTCAAACCAAACATAATAATTTGGCATAAACTCTTTGTTATGTAGATGCTTCGAAACAATATCTTCGGGCAATAATTGTAAGTTCTGACATTTTTAGCAAGGACAATGAAAACTACCTCCACTGCGTTAAGCTATTGGCTGCCAACTTGGCAAAAAGAATGAACTGATTGACCTCCACCGATAATTCCCTTGAGATATTATTTGTCACAAAATCAATTATGTTATACATACACTCTCGTGATATATAATTCTACATATTTATTTCAAGCCGTCTATTTTTTTTCTTTCTTTTTTCAGTTTTTTTAGCTCTCCAAAAGAAATGCAGGCAATGGGCGATGTGTGGTATATATAGGAAATATTTGTGACTCTGAATCAAGAAGCATAACAAAAAAAATGATACAATCCTTCGAAAATACCACCCTACCTTACTTAGCTCATAAACGGTGACTGAAAGGTGCGTTGCAAAGGAAAAAGGTCAACTTCAATCTGAAACTTGCAGAACAAGAAAACAGCACAAGACAGATTAGGGTTTTTCTGGTTTTAAACAGAACCAGATGATTCTTGCTCAACAAGCAATCGATGTGGCTGCCATGGTTTACCATTTCCAGCGAGTGTGACTGCTCAGGCGGTTTTCTTGACACTCCCTCTATCGGGAACCACCGTTGATCTGGGCTGTAACTCACTGGCATAGTCAGAATTCTTCTCCGAAAACCCCAACTTGAATCTGAAACTGCTGACACTTACTTAAAATCTGGGTTTTGAATACAATGGTTTTTCACCAACTTTGAACTCGATTTTCGGATGGAGTTTACTTCGGATTGACAAACCATAAACTGCCATGGATTCTTGGTAACGAGATCTATCCAGATCAGTAAGGAAATCGCTCTCACTTCTTTAGATCTGGCCGGAAACTGCTCCCCAAAATCTCTACTCAGACTGATTCAATCTTCTCCTTTTTCACCAAAAACACAAAGTAGCTTGAATTATAAGCCACTAATCCTCACAACAACAACCAATCCTAGCATGGTAGGAGAACAAAATAAGGTTAGGTTTCCTTACCCAACGAGCCAGTGACGAACGAATGCTTTATCTCACTTAGACTCGACCAACAACACAACCCCAACGATACGAGAACTCCGATCTCAAAAAGAAGAGGTGATGGTGGTGGCTTGAGGTCAAGATTTGCAGCTGCTACAGGTTTTGGTGCGTTAATGGTGAGGACTTGAAGACATGAGTGTAGGGGATGATGAAAGCGGCGATACATACAAGTTATGTACATATATGTACACACCCTTCTTTAGGTTTTGGGTTCACGTCACAGTTTGGGCCCTTGCTGGGCTAGAAAGAGTCTCACACTAACTCTGGCTGAAAAAAGATTTTAACTGGCAAAGACTTAGGTGATGATTGGTTCTCCCATTACCACTCGCAAACACTGCGTTTGTGGGTGGTAGCGTTTTTAGTGATTGAAAACAATTAAGGAACCCGCTCTGAACCGCTTTAAATTGCCAGATTTCAAAAGCTGCTTTCCGCAAGCGTTTGCGGTTGTAGGCGGTTGCGGTTGGGTAATAAAAAAAACTAAAATTTTGTTTTTAAAAAAATCATCGGTAGAGTTAGAAAAAGTTTAAAATTATATATATATATATATATATATATATCCCTATATTCTGTTCTCAAACTTAAAATTTGTTTTATATACAAATTAAAAAATTTGTATATGTGTTCTCAAACCCTAATTATTTTTTTCTAACCCTATCCTCTCTATTTTTTTTTCCTCTATTATAATTATAGCTTCTAAGTAAACTTAAAAAAATATTCTTAAGAAGATTTACGACCAGTTTGGAATTGATTTGAGTTGGACTCGAGCCAAAAGTCGTTTGTATTCATTGAAGAAACTTTATAATATTTATAAAGGCAATCAGGAAGATCTACGAATTCAAGCACATTTTTTACAATTTGTCACATTACTTGATATAATTTTTAGTGATGAACCAAATGCATAATTAATAAGAATTTTATTATAAAATTTATTTGTTTTGAATAATTATTAAGTACTTTAATTATGGTTTTTAATTATTAATCGTGTTAAATATTTTTATATTTTATTATAACAATATAATTTTTAATATTTTTATACCTTTTTATAATAACATATTATATTTATCTTTGTTATTTTTTATTTAACAGCTGATGCACCCGCTGGTTAACCAGTCGTAAACCTCCCGCAAACACAGTCATTTACAAACGTTAAACCAGTCGTTCAAAACGCTTAGTAACGCATGAAACCACAACCGCCCGCTTTCGCAAACTTCCGCAAACGCAACCGCACCCGCTGCGTTTGCGAGTGGTAGCGGTTGTTAGCGATTGAAAACAATCAAGAAACCCGCTTCGAACTGCTCTGAACCGCTCTAAATCGCTAGATTTCAAAAACTGCTTCCCGCAAGCGTTTGCGGTTGGGTAATAAAAAAAATTAATTTTAAAAAAAAAAAAAAATCATAGCTGGAATTAAAAAAAAATAAAATTATATATTTACTCATATATATATATATATATATATATATATATATTGTATCAGGTTTTTGTTCTTAAACCCTAATTATTATTTTTTAACCATATCTTCTCTATTTTGTTTTCCTCTATTATAATTATGGCTTCTAAATGAACTTCAAAAAATATTCTTAAGAATATTTATGACCAGTTTAGAATTGATTTGAAAAAAATCATAGCTGAAATTAAAAAAAAAAAAAATTATATATTTACCTCTATATATATATATTGTATCAGCTTCTCTGTTCTTAAACCCTAGTTATTATTTTCTAACCATATCCTCTCTATTTTGTTTTCCTCTATTATAATTATGCCTTCTAAGTGAACATCAAAAAATATTCTTAAGAATATTTATGACCAGTTTGGAATTGATTTGAGTTGGAGTCGAGTTAAAAGCCGTTTGTATTCATTGAAGAAACTTTATAATATTTATAAAGACAATCAGGAAAATCTACGAATTCAAGCACATTTCTTATAATTTGTCACATTACTTGATACAATTTTTAGTGATGAACCAAATGCATAATTAATAAAAATTTTACTATAAAATTTATTGGTTTTAAATAATTATTAAGTACTTTAATTATAGGCTTTAATTATTAACTGTGTTTAATATTTTTATATTTTATCATAACAATATAATTTTTTGTGTTTTTATATCTTTTTATAATAATATATTATATTTATCTTTATTATTTTTTATCTAACCGCTGATGCACCTGCTGGTTAACCAGTCGTAAACCTCCCGCAAACACAGTCATTTCCAAACGCTAAACCAGTCGTTCAAAACGCTTAGTAACACTTGAAACCGCAACCGCCCGCTTCCGCGAACTCCCGCAAACGCAACCACACCCGCTGCAGTTAAACCAGTCAAGCCCTTATTTGGCGAGCCAAACCAGTTTTTAAAATCCGCCATTTGATGTGGAGAATCAGAAAAATGCATTCTCGGTGGGAGAAAATCTGGTTAGACGAAGAGTAGTACAAAGTGAAGCATGCTCTCCCTGATACAAATGGATTTGGGTTAGAAACCAGATATTTCTCATCTAAATGTGTTATACATGTCGAGTTTCTCCACCATAGTGATATAAATGAGATTTGAAAGAATGTTGGAAATATGTTGGATATGAATCTCTCATGATGATAGAAGAGATATAAATTGTTGTTTCAGTGAGTCAATCTTTCCAAGAATGTTAGAAACCATATATTTCTCATCTAAATGTGTTATACATGTCGAGTTTCTCCACCATAGTGATATAAATGAGATTTGAAAGAATGTTGGAAATATTGGATATGAATCTCTCATGATGATAGAAGAGATATAAATTGTTGTTTCAGTGAGTCAATCTTTCCAAGATTAGGGGGAGAAAATAAACAGCTGGTAAAGAAATATATTGAAAGGAATTATCATGATCCTCGTACTAAAGAATGTGCACTAGAATTTTGAAAGATAATTCATTTACAAAACTTAGCAAATTAGATAGATGCCAAGCATTCACTGGCCCTATACCAGTTGTCCCCCAATTAAAAATTGATTTCCTAGAAAGATATTATCATTTGCTACTAAGTCTAAAGATCACCTGAAGTGTGATAGAAATAACAAAAAAAGTAAACTCTCTTGAAGAGTGAAATATTTGCACCAGTAGTCCGTACACTTGAATTTGTATAACTAATTGGACATAAGTGGATTTTTGTGAAAGAGAAATAAATTGCCAGGTACAAAGCAAATTTAATAACACAAGGATTCTCACAAAGAGTTGGAGTTTACTATAAAGAGATATATTCTTCTGTGGTGGATGCAACTATTTAGATCCCTTATGAGTTTGACAATGAGAGAAATACTTGATTCAGTCTACCAAGAAGGTCTTAAACTGTCAGAAGCAGCCCTGAAGGATTCTATTGCCAGAAGCAACCCTGAAAGATTCTATAGCCTAAAGCAACAAATTCTAGTTCTCGGAAACAATACTATATGTATGTATGAAATAAAATTGATATCGTTATGAATTGAAACAATCGAGGTGGATGTAAGATAATTGTCTTAGTTGGTACTTGTTAGAAGAAGGCCACAAGAATAAGTGCAAAATATAATGATTATTTAAATATTATCGAATCTCCTCTATAAGTTTCATATAAAAAGGAATATTTAAATAAAGAAATTGAGATGAAATCATTCTTCTATTTCACAAATGAGATTTTTCATGGATCAAATATTAAAAATTAAATCCAGAAGAGATGTTGTTTCAAAGATCATTGTAGAATAATTTTTTTATAGAAAATGAACATATGTGTTTGGTCCAAAAGTATCGTAAGAAGGGCATGAATAACTCCCAAAATATTATATATATATATATATATATATCAGAATGCATATCTTGAAGATGATGCTTACAAGGGGAAAAATATGATTATGTGTATGGTTGTACTTTCTTTCCCTTATCATAGTTTTTATCCCATTGAATTTGTGAAAATGAAAGAAACACGTTTTGGCGGGAAAATTGTGAATACGCACTTTTGGCGGAAAATTATGGAATCACATTTTTGGCGAGAAAATTATAAAATCTCGGTTTTGGCGGGAAAATAATGGAATTTCAGTTTTGGCGGGAAAATTGCAGATCTGTATTTTTGGCGGAAAAATTATGGAATCATATTTTTGGCTGGAAAGTTACGGAATCACATTTTAGCGAGAAAATACGAAATCCTGTTTTGGCATGAAAATTGTGAATCCACATTTTTGGCGGAAAAATTACTGAGTCTCGTTTTTGGCGGAAAAATTGTGAAATCACGTGTTTGGCGGAAAACTTTTGGAATCTCGGTTTTGGCTGGAAAATTGCGGATCCGTATTTTTGGCGAGAAAGTTATGGAATCATATTTTTAGCGGAAAAGTTATGAAATCACGTTTTAGAGGAAAAATTAAAGAATCACGCTTTTGGCGGGAAATTTGTAAAATTGTGTTATTTAAGAAACAATTGTGCAATTTCATTTTTGGCGGGAAAATTTTGGTATGATAATGATAAATATGGTAGGTTGATGATGATAGTTAGAAATTTAACACATTAAATATAATGAATTATTGAGTTATCCATTTGACTAATTAAACTATTAAATTTAATGGGTCATGGTTTGACCCAATCTATTTGCTTAATAAGTTGGGTTGACCCATTACCTATTTAACAAACAACATATTGGGTAATGGGTTGGATTGGGTTGGATTATCCATTTTCACACCCTAAAGATATCCATGCTAAATGAATTGAAAAAGAAAACTTAGCTAGTGATCTATTATCCTCCACCATATAAAAGACCTAAAAGCCTATAGAGCAGCAAATGATCAACAAAGACTCAAGATCGAAGCTTCTTGATATGGGACATAGAGAAGAAGTTCCTAAACAGTTGAATCCTGCTTCAATAGATTGTTTTCCTGATGATCTTCTTGTCCAAATCTTGTCTTTCCTTCCCACGAAAGAAGCTGCTTCAACATCGGTGATTTCCAATCTTGACTTTGACAACTCCAGGTTTTTGCACCATGAAGTGGATAAAGAGATAAGGCTCGACATTCAAAAGAGTTTCCAGGATTTTGTGGATAAGACATTGGCTTTCCATGGCGGTAACCATATGAAGAAGTTTTCACTAAAAATTAGTGATATATTTGAATTATATAGAGATGAAGATGACGTTGACCGCTCGATATGTAATGCCCTGGAACAAGGTGTCATTGAGCTTCATCTACGCTTAGAATTTAATGAGATGTGCCGTGATCTACCATCAAAAGTCTTCACCAGCACCACATTGGTTAAGCTATCATTGGGAACGGGATTAAACATCCTAAGTGTTCCTTCGGATGCATCTCTCCCAGGACTAAAGGTTCTCTTCCTTGATTCAATCCGTTTCTGGGGTAATCAATTATCTGATGTGTTTCTCCCTGCTTGCCCTGCACTTGAAGACTTAACCATTCATCACAATTATTATCCAGTGGTTCCATACGTCATATCCAGCAAAACCATTAAGAAACTCTCAGTTACCATAAGTTGTAAGTATTATGATAGTACTCATGGCGTTATTTCACTTGACACACCGAATGTTGTCGACCTCTACTACTCTGATTATCCTCGGCGTGAATCTCCACATTATAATTCGGATTCACTTTCCAAATCTTTATTGGACCTTCACTTGACTTTTTATGCTGTCGAGGTCAGTTTCATTGTATGGTTTCTCATCATCGTTTTGGGTAGAAAGAGGATAACATTCAATTCATTGTGTGTGTGTGTTTCAGATGATTTCGGTATACTGCAAAGGTGAATTACCGGTGTTCAACAACCTCATTGAGTTAGTGTTTTCGAGTCATAAAAAAGGCTGGAAGCTGCTTCTGCCATTTCTACTAGAGCGTCTCCAAACTTAAAGACTCTGGTTCTCTCGGTATGAGAAAGTCTAACTTTATATATACGATTGTGGCTTACATATAAAGTAGTCTTTATGCTTAAATATAAAACTGAGAAAGTCTAACTTTATATATACGATCCTCTTTATGCTTCAGGGTCTGAAACGTTACACATTTGGACGAAGACATGGGTTTAAAGGGATTCAAATTCCCTCGAATAACCAAATAAAGATGCTGAGTATCATGCAATATCGAGGAAGTGAAAACGAGCTGAAACACATTAACCATTTCTTACTGAATATGGATGTTGGAGATAGGATTGACCTATCAGCCCGGCCCATGACGAAGCCCATGTTCAAAAGCCCGGATCTGAGGCCCATAAGAACCGAACCCTTCCGACCAGCAGTCTACGACCTGCTACGTCGGGCACAGCGCTCGAGAGGGAGCGAGTAGCCGCTCTGACATCCTATAGCCACTCGAGTGCGATTCGGATAACGAGTTGACATCGCCGTTCACGCGCTAGGCGGGAAAACTGCATCAACGAGCACGCGCTGGGGATGAAATGAAGTTGGATCGCTATAAATACCCCCTGCACTTCATTAATGATGGAGGCCAAAAAATCTGTCTAGAATTAACAACAAACTCTAAGATAAATACTTGTAATCATTCCGACGAATCATATAGAACACCGAACTGAAATACCTGCAGATTCAGTTCGTCGTTCTATACAACCACCGTCTTTTAGTGAAATACAAAGGTTCCGACCTTACACCCGAACTGTTCATACGTGACCCGAGCTGATCATTATCGAGTCTGTCCTATTAAACGGAAATATCACCCCCACATTATCATCAATTAATCACAAATCCCATCATATCGATTCATAATCTATCTGTTTATATTGGTCCTTATTGAGACTAACATTTGGCGCTAAAAAGAGGGGAGTTTAGACATTTCATACACGCACGGGACAAATTCAAAGATGGCAGGACCAAATGCGTCATCGCTACCACTCACCTCTGACACTGGAGAGCTCGTCCTATCACAAAACCTAAGGGAGCCCGATCTTCAAGCGACAACCCTAGAGGCCCCAACCGAAGAGCTCGAGCCCGAAGTCACCGACGGCAGTCGACCGCTACCCGGAGGCAGAATCCCAGCCCGCGCTCAGTTACCATGACCTGACATCGACCTCACGCCAGGGAGTCAGCTCACCATGACAAACGCGCTGCTGCAGACCTTAATCGTGCAAATGACCGATTCGGCCCGATGCAACAACGAGCGTTTCGCCGAGCTCGCTGCCGGACAAAACGTTTGCCACGAACGCCTGGACAACATGGCACCTAGGTGCAACCCGACTATCGATCGCACAGCTAAAGAAGCCCGGAGGCCCCCGAGCTCGTTCTTAAATACTTCCTCAGTGTCTGATGAGCAGGAGGCACTCCGCGCACGCCTTACTCTGGAGGAACCAATACGTCACACACCGGAGTCCTCACAAAGGGCAGAGGAGCGTCTGACGGAAAGAGCTCCCACCAACGAGTTGGGAAGACCAGAGAACCAGAGCCCCAGAGCCCCAGAGCCCTTGAAAAAATTCTCGATGACCAGGAGCGAGACCTCGAGCTCGCGAGTATTAGAGCCGAGCTCCGCAGAATCACCTCCACCGTACATCAAGCCACCAGCTTGGCCCCGGAGATCGATCGAATCCTCCGGGAGACGCAGAACACCCCGTTCAGCCCCCATCTGCAGAACACGCCGGTCAAGTATCCAGGGAAGGTCAAAGTTCTCCCGTACAACGGACTCACCGATCCTAGCTAATTCATGACCGCGTTCTTCGTCGCTACTGGAAGACACCAGTTCGCCCCCGAAGAGCGAGAGGCCGGTATCTGTCAGCTTTTTGTCGAAAACCTTGTCGGTCCCGCGCTAACCTGGTTCGCCAGATTGGAAACCCACTCGGTCCACAACTTTTACCAGATGTCCGCCGCATTTCTCAAACATTACTCGATGTTCATCCGACAGGGAACATCCAACGCCGACCTATGGGCGTTAACCCAAGGAGCGAAGGAAACCTTGCGATCATACATCGACCGATTCAAAATAGTCATTTCCCGAGCTGTCGTATCGGACGACGCGGCCCTTCCGGCCCTTTGCAACGGTCTGTGGTTCGAGTCAGCTTTTAAGGAAGACATGAAGCTCAATAAACCGCGAACCCTGGAAGACGCCCTGTGCCGAGCTTCCATCTTCGTCGAGATCGAGGAAGAGCGAGCCCTCATGACCAAGAAGTACGCCACGGGCAAAGCGGCTGTCCCAAAGGACAAAGCCCGGGAAGAGCAATACGAGCCTCGTCAACATTACGACGAAGAATACATACAGGAAAGGGGTAAACGGGCTGCAGCCTTTGCTATCACCGAAAGCCCGGACCCATCGCCTGTCGACTCCTCTTTCGCGATCAGCAGCGGCACCCTACCTCCCCCGAGCTCACAGCAGAATCCCCCGCTCTCCTGGAACAAATGGCAAAACGCCAACTACCAGCCCAGAGATAACGAGGCGTTTTGCGAGTTTCACAAGATGAAAGGTCACCCGACCTCACAATGCCGATCACTCCACGAGGCTCTCCTAGCGCAATATGAAAAGGGGACCGTCAGGCTAGACGACCGCCCTACTCCTCGAGGAAATACGAGCCGACGAAGCAACGGTCAGCAGCAGTTCGGCGGTCGGACCAACGACCAACGTCCACGCAACAACTTCAGGGGCCATAATGATAATAATCGACGACGATCTCCTTCACGAGAATGGGATTCCGATAGGCAACCCCGAATCGAGGCCATCGAACCCCGCAGAGAGCGAACTCCGGAGCAAGAGCCCCTGCAACTATTACCCCCACCAAGGCAACTCATCGGGATGATAATGGGCGGTCCTCCAGAGTGCAACGACTCGGTTAGGTCAATAAAAATGTCTGAACAGCGAATAGAGGCGTCTCTCAAACAAATGGATAGTGACCCACCGAGCTCAACCGAGGGAGAGATCGACATCACGTTCACCGCAGGCGATGGACGCGGGGTAGCCCACCCACATCATGACCCGCTCGTCATTAAACTATGAATTGCAGACTGCGACGTCGGCAGAGTCCTAGTCGATACCGGGAGCTCGGCCGACTTGATCTTCAAGGACACCTAGGACAAAATGAGTTTCACCGACCTCACCCTCAAGAAATCCAAACGCTCCCTCACCGGTTTCAACGGGGACACAACCGACACGATCGGAACAGTCAAACTCCCGATCTATATCGGAGGGACCACCCGGATTGTCAAGTTCGAGGTTATCGACAAGCCAGCGATCTATAACGTAATCCTTGGCACCCCTTGGATTCACATGATGAAAGCGGTGACCTCCACCTATCACCAATGTCTAAAGTTCCCCGTTGGGTCAACGGTCTGTACAATCTGCGGAGACCAGCGTATGTCCCGAACTTGCTTCATAGTAGAGTACAAGCTGTGAAAGGCTGCAAGAACGTGCCAAGTGATCGATTGCCATATCTCAACCGATCCCGACCTCCACAGCCAGCCGGCTCGGAATCTGGTAATTCAAACGAACATCGATCCAACCAATAAAGAGCACTGCGTCGGAATAGGGGCCGATCTCGGGACAGCTGTAAGAGACGAGCTCGTCGAGTTTCTCAAGAAGAACGTATCCACCTTCGCTTGGTCGACCAATGATATGCCCGGGATAGACCCGACGATCGCCAGCCACGAGCTCAACGTCGACCCGACATATAAACCGATCAAGCAAAAACGTCGCAAAATGAACCCCGAGCGGGCGATAGCCGTGAATGACGAGGTAGAGCGGCTGACCGCAGCCGGGTCCATTACCGAAGTAAGGTATCCCGAGTGGTTGGCCAACCTAGTGGTCGTGAAAAAGAAATAAGGGAAGAGGAGAGTCTGCGTAGATTTCACAGACCTCAATAAGGCGTGTCCGAAAGACAGTTTTCCGATTCCTCGCATCGATCAAGTCGTCGAAGCAACCACCGGGAACGAGCTCCTTTCCTTCATGGATGCTTTCTCGGGTGATTGGGAAAAGACTGCATTCATCACAGATCGGGAACATATTGCTACGAGGTCATGCCCTTTGGGCTGAAAAACGCAGGAGCCACTTATCAGCGACTCGTTAAAAAAATGTTCGCCGACGAGCTCGGGCGCACAATGGAGGTCTACATTGACGACATGCTTGTAAAATCCCTTTTGGCGAAGGATAACGTCGGCCATCTTAAGACTTGCTTCCTCACTCTCAACAAGTACATGATGAAATTAAACCCGACGACGTGTACCTTCGGAGTAACATCAGGCGAATTCCTGGGGTACATCGTGACACAGCGCGGGATCGAGGCCAACCCGACACAGATCGGGGCGATCATTCAGCTACCATCACCAAAAAACAAGCGTGATATCCAAAGACTCACGGGAAGAATCGCCGCCCTCAACCGTTTCATCTCCGGATCAACGGACAAATGCCTGCCGTTCTACCAGCTCCTTCGCGGTAATAAAGACTTCGTATGGGACGAACGGTGCAAAGAAGCATTTCAGCAGTTGAAGGCCTACCTTTCTACGCCCCCCGTCCTATCTAAACCTGAGGTGGGAGAAACCCTATACCTCTACATTGCGGTCTCCAATTCGGCCGTAAGCGGCGTCCTTGTTCGAGAAGATCGGGGCGAGCAAAAACCCATCTTCTATGTTAGCAAGGCGCTGGACGGGGCCGAGAGTCGATATCCCGCACTCGAAAAGCTAGCCCTCGCTGTTATAACGGCAGCCCGGAAACTCCGCCCTTACTTCCAGTCACACACGGTCGCTGTTCTGACCAACCAACCGTTGAGAACAATTCTTCATAGTCCGAGTCAATCAGGCCGGATAGCTAAGTGGGCATTTGAGCTAAGTGAGTATGATGTTGAGTATAGGGGCCGACCTGCCGCCAAATCCCAGGTACTGGCGGACTTCCTAATCGAGCTCGCCCCCGAGTTGATAACTATTGAAGCTCCCACGCAATGGACTCTACACGTCGATGGCTCATCTTCGCGTCACGGCTCCGGCATCGGAGTCAAACTCGAATCCCCCACGGGCGAAATATTAGAGCAATCATTCCGCTTGGCATTCCCGGCCTCGAATAATGAAGCCGAATACGAAGCTTTAATCGCTGGACTGAAATTAGCAAAAGGCATCGGAGCAACGAACATCAGGGCATACTGTGACTCGCAGCTCGTTGCCAACCAGTTCAGCGGCGAGTACGAAGCCAAGAACGACCGCATGGATGCCTATCTGAGAGTCGTGAAAGATTTGGCCGCCGAGTTCGGGGAGTTCAATCTTACAAGGATACCCCGTGGCGAGAACACTTCTGCTGATGCGCTGGCCACCTTGGCCTCGACCTCCGATCCAACCCAGCGCCGAGTTATACCCGTCGAAAGCATTGACCATCGGAGCATCACCCTCCCCAGGGGAGTCGCCCTCGTCGAAAGCACCCCGACAGCCGACCTCGATCAGGGAAATGAGCAAGACATCGCGGCTCATCTCCCCCCACCACCCGAAGAGCCAACTTCCCCGGACTGGCGAATCGAGATAATGTCGTACATAGAAAGCGGCAAGATTCCTACCGACAAATGGGCAGCACGGCGTCTAAAAAGAAAGAGCGCACGCTATGTTCGGCTAGACGGAAACCTGTACAGATGAAGCTCCTCCGGAGTTCTCCTAACTTGTCTATACGGGGACGAAACAATCGGCGTAATGAAGGAGCTACACGAAGGCGCCGGAGGAAACCATTCAAACGGTCGAGCTCTCGCAGTCAAAATCAGGAATCAGGGGCACTTCTGGCCAACCATGTTCAAAGACTCTGAGAAGTTCGCAGCACGGTGCGAAAAGTGCCAACGACACGCTCCCATGATACATCTACCCACCGAGCTACTTTCCACGGGAACCGCACCTTCCCCTTCATGCGATGGGCGATGGACATCGTAGGGCCCATGCCCCGGTCTCGAGGAAAGGCATATATACTTATCATGACGGACTACTACACTAAATGGGTAGAAGCCGAGTCCTACAACAACATCCTCGCCAACGACGTGCGGAAATTCCTATGGAAATTCATTATCTGCCGCCATGGACTCCCGTACGAGATCGTCACAGACAACGGCCCACAGTTCATCGCGGGTCTTGTCGAGGATTTCTGCGCTAAATGGAAAATCAGGCTGAGTAAGTCGACACCGCGGTACCCCCAGGGTAACGGGCAGGTCGAGGCAACGAATAAGACAATACTCGACGGTCTGAAGAAGCGGCTCGGTGCGAAGAAAGGATCATGGGCCGACGAGCTAGATGGCGTACTCTGGAGTCACCGTACGACACCACACACCGCGTCCGGCCGAACTCCTTTCTCCTTATCTCACGGAATGGAAGTAATGGCCCCATCCGAAGTTGGGATTCCAACTCTCTGTCGGTCAATGCTGGTACAAAACCCTGCACTCAATACCAAGTTGCATCAAACAGAGGAGGATTTCTTAGAAGAACAACGCGACGATGCATTGCTTCGGATCCAGAATTACCAGCAGCTCGCCGCCAAGTATTACAACAAAAAAGTAAAAGGCAGACACTTCGCCGAGGGAGACCTAGTGTTGCGAAAAGTGTTTGAAAACACCGTGGAAGAAAACGCTGGGAAGGTCGGCGCACACTGGGAAGGCCCTTACCTTGTCTCCCGGATCGTTAAACCAGGAGTCTACAAGCTGACCATAATGAGTGGCGAAGCAATCCCGCGCTCTTGGAACGCACTGAATCTCAAGCGATTCCACTATTAGTATCCCCATCTAATGCTTTGTAACAATTCGGGTACCAAACTACGACTGGCTTGATCCCCCTGATAGGGGGTACGTAGGCAGCCTCTCACAAAGGTGCAGCTATAATATACCCTTTTCCAACTATTCCCGTCCTCTTAAAAAAAAAAAAAAAAAAAAAAAAAAAATCCGAGTTCTCACTCGCACCGATCTCACGTACAATCTATTAACGTGTAGCCGAGTTCTCACGTACAATCTATTAACGTGTAGCCGAGTTCTCACTCGCACCGATCTCACGTACAATCTATAAACGTGTAAACCAAGTTCTCACTCGCCCATCTCTCACGTACAGCCTATAAACGTATAACCGAGTTCTCACTTATACTTTTTATGACCGAGCTCATACTTAAGCAGTAAAAGAAATAGAGAAACGAAAGAAACCATTATATATATCTTAAATTGTTCAGGTTTTACAAACGAGCTAGAAAGCAAGGATAAAATAAAAACAGATCATGACGCCCTCGACTCGGGATTGTCATCCTCATCTCCCGATCCGTGCTCAGAAACCCGCGCTCCTGATAACACATCCTCGGTACCCTCTAAAACGGAAGAGGAACCAGTGGGGACTTCGAAATCTTCCGACCGAAGCTTCGAGATAGGGCTGGCCCGCAGCTGAGCCATATAAGTATACGCGTCATCCTTGACCTGTTGCAGCCGAGCTGAAGGCACGGGAACACTGTCTTCCTCTTGGATCAGCTCGAGGAAACGCCGTGCTCCGTGAGCTTGGGCATACAGAAGTTTGATCGGCTCAGCCTTCTCACGAGCTTCAATATTCTCCTTCACAAGCCGAAGCTTCGCATCGCAGCTGGCTTTATAAGCACGCCACTTCTGCACGGCTTTCTCCCTCTCTCTCCCGAGGTGGACCTTAGCATTTGAAATATTCGTCGTCAGACCAATGTTGTCCTTCTTAAGTAGGTCGCACTCCGCTGCCACGGACCGGGCTTTTTCAAGCTCGACTTCAAGGCTGACTATCCGGTCCCGATCAGCCATCAATTCCGACTGACTTTTGGCGAGTTTGGCTTCCAAGAGGTCGGATTTATCCTTCAGCGCATCCACCTTCGCGGCTAACTGAGAAGATCTGTGACACTCCAGATCGACTTCCTTCTCCAGCTCCTCAATCCGCCTCTCTGAATCGATCATTTGATCCCGAGCTGCGACCTTCTCAACATCAGCAAAATCGCAGGCCAGCCTAACCTGCTGCTCGTAGTCACGCGCCAGTCCGGCTAGCGCATGTCCCATCTGCAAGAAAGAGCGTCATCATTTGGTAAAATGTTGAAAGTGGTTAACAAGACAAGTGTTTTACCTTCACAAAGCACTGGGACGCGAGGAGAAAGGAGTCCGATGCCGCCATTTCTTCGTTAGATGGAAGAATCACATCAGGTGCGGCTATAGCACGAAGAAGGTCGACGCAACCTCTTCGGTTACTGACAATCGGCTAACTCCGCCTACGATAATGGAACTTAAAACGGTGATCCACCTCGGCGTCAAAAGTCCGTCGCCTCTTCGAGGAACGCTCAGTGCGGGCCTCTTCGTCAGCTGCCGGCCTCTTTTCTTGTCTCCGCTTCGCCGCCCTCTCAGCTTGTTCTTGCTCTTCGATTCCTACCTCGTCGGGTCTTTGGACTAGATCGGGGACATGAGCTGGAGGGTCCACCATCACGCGCTCCGGGCTTATTGAACCGCCCTCATGAACAACAACATCTTGATCAGGAGCAACCTCAGAGTAAGGGAGTAAAGTGGGAGATGCCTCGGGAGATGCCTCGGGCCTTTGATCTATGCCCCCAATATCAGCAGCGGGGACTTGAGGCACAGCGGCCTCTGAAGAGATCGCAGGAGCAGCCCGAGCTGAAGGTGGCGTCTCCAATCTCTCGACATAATCTGGCATGTCAAAGTCCGGGTTAAGCGTGAGATCCACCACGTCTTCGGCCTCTGTGACTGAGGTATCCCGAGCTATCGGAGGAGCAGGTCTCCGCGCCGACACGTAATCAGGCATGTTGAAATACATTCTCTTCAATTTGCCTGAAATCATTTAAAATCAGCAATCGATCTTAAGGCGTTGTTAGCAAGCGAATTCGGATACAAGTCCGGTCACCTGTTGCCACTAAGTCTCGTGCTCTCTGTATCCTTTCTTCTGTGAGCCCGGTCAACGTAATCCTCGCCTCCTTCAGACAACCGCGCGCCGCAGTAAAAGCTTCCGTAAGTTTGCGTTTGACCGGTTGACGATCTGAAATAAAAACCAAGTTAGAATCAAGGCAAACGGAAACTCAACTCGACCCAATAGAGCTCTACCCGGGGAAAGATTCCACTCGGACCGGTACGACGCCTCGGGATCAAGACCCATCTCCCTCCCTATCCTCACGAACACATAACGTTGCGCCCAGTCGTCCACCTTACTGGGCTTCCCCGTAATAAGCCCCGCCTTTGCCTCAAACGACGTATAAAAGGTGCCGGGCTCCGACGAAGTAAGTTTAAGCGACGTCAGTTCGTCGAAGAGATCGAACGTCAGCTCGATCCCGTGCTCAGCAGCCAACACATAGGCGGTGACCATGTTAATAATCGAGGTCGCACTTATTTGAGAGAAGGCAAGCTGACGAGCACGGTAGTACCGGATGAACACCTCGGGCAGGGGAAGCCAAAGCTTGCACTTCAGGAAGTACTGATCGTACAAGCAGGTGTAGCCGATCGGAGGCGTCCAAGGACGTTGGTGCTCTGTTGGCAGGAGAAACCGACAGGTCGGGAACATGTTCGCAAGAGTGGAAATAGTCTTGGTGGTTGACCACGTCGGCGCACCTCCCTCGAAGTAAGAGGCCTTCTGTGGTTTAGGTTTTCGGCCACCAGCTCGTGTTGTCCCTTCAACGGCCTCACGAATCGGTCAGATTGGAGGTCCTACCTGGAGGGTCCGACCTCTGCCGCCTCTGACTTGACGTCTTGGGATAAGGCTGGTCTGAAGCATCGGCATACTGCTACCGACCTGATCTTCACGGCCTTCACGACTAGAAGATGCGAATGTATTCCCATCCCCTCGCCTCCTAAGGACACCGACTTGGGGACGGGATAATGATGTCCCGGCCTCAGCAGCTTGGGATCTTCTGCAAACCAGAGCGGCGGCACCACCATCATCTTCTTCATCGGAAAAACCCACCCTGATCGTTCTCAGGGAGACGTTCCCAGAAATAGACCGGTCGCAGCTGTGGTGAATGGAGCCAGAATAGGTGCTAGATTCAGCGTGAATTCCGTCAAACAGATCTGACATGTCGTCGAGGAGTAGGAGGAAGAGATCGAGAGAGATGAAGGGAGATCCGGCGAAATCTTTCCCGAGAAAATCAGAGAAAACGAGAGAAATAGGAGAAGCGAGAGAAGAGTGTTTACCTGTTTTCGCAGAAATGGCAGAAAAAAAATTGAGGATTCATCTTATAAAACCGAGAAGCGACGGTTCGGCTTCGACACGGGAAACCAAGAAGATGCCGTTCTATTACCCATTCCTGACCCTACACGTGGCGCATACGGGAAGACATCGAGGAACATACATGATTACATCGCACGGAACGACACGCAAAGGGGGCCCACTGCCAGTTAGTGCGGTGATACGATCGTTTATCCACGCGCGGACGCGGATCTCACGCACAACATAAGAACAAGTGACTCCCGAACACGGTAAGTCACGGGGAGCTGAAACCATAGCAGATCAAAACATCCGATGTGACGAATGATGGGCCGGTCTGAAGTTGACAATTTATACTTCGGCCTGTTCAATGTTCCCTTTCACACCCCGGACTGGGGGGGCTATTGTTGGAGATAGGATTGACCTATCAGCCCGGCCCATGACGAAGCCCATGTTCAAAAGCTCGGATATGAGGCCCATAAGAGCCGAACCCTTCCGACCAGCAGTCTACGACCTGCTACCTCGGGCACCGCGCTCGAGAGGGAGCGAGTAGCCGCTCTGACATCCTATAGCCACTCGAGTGCGATTCGGATAACGAGTTGACATCGCCGTTCACGCGCTAGGCGGGAAAACTGCATCAACGAGCACGCGCTGGGGATGAAATGCAGTTGGATCGCTATAAATACCCCCTGCACTTCATTAATGAAGAAGACCAAAAAATCTGTCTAGAATTAACAACAAGCTCTAAGTTGAATACTTGTAATCATTCCGACGAATCATATAGAACACCGAACTGAAATACCTGCAGATTCAGTTCGTCGTTCTATACGACCACTGTCTTTTAGTGAAATACAAAGGTTCCGACCTTACACCCGAACTGTTCATACGTGACCCGAGCTGATCATTATCGAGTCTGTCCTATTAAACGGAAATATCGCCCCCACATTATCATCAATTAATCACAAATCCCATCATATCGATTCATAATCTATCTGTTTATATTGGTCCTTATTGAGACTAACAATGGAGTGTCTTGAAGTTGTGAAAGTTTACGTTGAAGCTGCCATGGATGACCCCGAAAAGATGCAATGCACAGATGATCTGTTGAAGGTTTCCAGAGCTTCACCCAAGGTCAAGATCCAAGTTATGTGATCAGCATCATCCATTCGTTGTTGTTATATATATATATATATATATTTTAAAAAGTTCATCATCCATCCATTAATATATATATATATATATATATATATATATATTTATTAATGAGAGTTTTTGTTTTAAATATTTATGATTTATTATCAATGCGCTAATTGTAAAATCTAAAAAAAACAAGTTATGTCCATGATTAGGGGTTTCTAAAATATTTTGCTCCATAAACTGTATGACTTCTTGAACAATTGTTGTGCCTTTTATGATTGTCTTTATGTTATTAAAATATAGTATATGTAATATTGTACTTTCCATATTATTATTTCTAGAACTATTTCTTTTTTGGTTAGGAATAAAATTTATTTAAATTAAAAACAAGAAACAAAGTTCCAATAAAGTTTTCACGAGTCAAAAGTCCTTATCTTTGCAAGTAAATTTGACTAACCGTAGAATAAAATTAAAAGATATTGTGTGATTCAGAGAGGCTAAAAGCGTGATACTATAAAGTATAAACTATACAGTACTCCATGGACTTCGTTGAGCTCTTCGTTTGAGTTCACACGCTTCATAATTTAAGGTCTTGACCGTCGAGAGATAGTTAAGCATATGGAAAAAAACAAATTTAACTATAGAAAAACCAAATAGAACTTCAAACAAGTCACTAAGATGTGTTATAATTTTTTTTTTTCTATTCATATTTGGTGATCAGACTTGGAGCAAGAGAGCAATTTGAATGATAATCATAGGCTTATTTTGTCAGTTTATGATGTTTAATCAAGTCTTATAAAACCCAAGCTGATCACAAAATCATGAATTGTTGGAAGATTCTTATTCTGATAAATAAACAAGCAGATTCTAAATCAAAACCAAAAATGACTGATAAAAGAAAAACGAGAATAACTAAACATCATGACTCCAAATATTACATAAGCTTTAAAGACAAATGCAACAACAACATCTTGAAAGGGTTCTTCATTCAAATCAAAAACTAAAAAAGTTTCAAAGCCAATTCGTCGACGCCATCATGTTTTATGTATCATAAGCATCTATCAAAGAACTGGTGCCTCATTAACGGTACTGCAAAGACAAGAAAACAGATCAGAATGAACAATCATGCTAATGAAAGGAGCTGCAAATCAGCATGTATTCATAGTCGAGTCTACCTTGATAAATCCGATCTCCTTGGCGTTACTTCGGAAGCACTGTCTACAGCAGTTCAAACCATACTTCCTGATAAGCCCGTGGGAGTTCCCGCACACACGGCTACAAATATAGACAAAAATTTGCATTATACAAAGTCAGAATCTTTAAATGCCATATACAACACACAGCTAATCTCATACATAAAGCTAATCTCACATGGTGAAGACATAAGCCAAATATAACAATCCCATACATAAGCTAATCTCACATGGCGAAGACATAATCCAAATAAAACAATCTCATACATAAGCTAAGCACTACAATCAGCTACATACAGGAAAACAAATTTGCAAATTACAGAGACAGAATCATAAAATGCCAAATATAACACAAAACTAATCACATGGATAAAGCTAATCTCATACGGTGAAAACATAAGCCAGATAAAACAATCTCATACATAAGCTAATCTCACATTATGCATCAAATTCTCACAATAAAATGAAGTCTATACCTTTTACAGGATAATGAAACCAAACATAATCAAATCTCATCAGAATTTTCAAAAGATAAGACAAATCTTGTGTAAGGTTAACAAGAAAATCAAGATTGTGTTCGTTTGATACTTCAAGGAACAAAACAAATGTAGGCAAAAGGAGAGCGAGGAAGATGATATTACCAGGTGCGAGATCCAGGGCCATACTTCTTTGGATGAGAATTCCAGACATTGGAGTGACCCATTTCGCCGATTGATCACAGAGGAAGAAGGAACGGCGACGAGAGAGAGACACTTCAAAACCCTAGAAATTTTGTTTCGTTGAAGGAGAAGCTGAATTTTATCACAAGCGAAATTATTAAAAAATTTAAATGAACTAACGGGCCAGGCTCTTTAGGCTCATTAATAACCCAACATGAGCCTTCTCTTTTGATTGAGAGAAGAAGAGATTATCGAAAACAACAAAAAAGGTGAAAGGAGTTCAAGAATGAAGTTGTTGTTGTGGCAAAGCTTCAACACATTAATCTGGTCGGCTTCTTGTATTTTGTTTGGAAAGAGAAGAGAAACTACTTGTCTACGAGTTTGTGCCAAACAAAAGCTTTGATTACTTCCTTTTTTGGTAAGTTACTTAGGCCAACAGTAACCCATTTTTGACCCATGTTCTTGCCATTGTAGCTATGGATGTGCATAGCCAACTGGACTGGACTAGACGGTACAAGATCATTGGAGGGATTGCTAGAGGAATTTTAAAAAATTCATTAGAAACATTCACGACTCACAATCATACAACGTGACCTCAAGACGGGTAACATCCTCTTATATATATGTTAATATGATTCCAAGAGTTGTCGACTTGGAATGGAACTGAATCCTAAACTCCAAACCCCATTTGATATCTATAGATAAGTCTCTCACATACAAAATAACATGTTGCTGAAAAGATCACCCACACATATCCAAGAAATAGACAAACAACCTTTTTACTGTATATTTATATTACTATTTTCTTAATAGCTTGCACACGTTTTTTATTTGGTTGAAATACTTAATTCTAATCTATTGCCACAGAAACAAAATATTGTTCATGCTTTGTCTTAAGGAAGAAAATTGTGGAGCCCCCTATAGTTTGTTTTTCATTATGTCTACACTCCTTGTAAATAGTTTTGCGAAACACAAAGTTTTTGTGATGGTTGTTTGGAGAATTCCGAATATGTGAAATCTGTTTAGGGTTAGGGTTTTCTTCATTCACATATTCAGTTTCATGATTCAAAAATCATGAAATAGGGTTTGAAAATTTATACAATTTCTTTACTATTATAATTTCAAAACCTTTAAAATTAACCTAAATGGGTGGTTTTTTTTCCAGGCCCATTGAAAAAAATATAATTCTAAACTTTTATGATTTCTATTTATGAAATCTATCCCAAAACCATCTAGATTTATATTAATTCAACCACACACACTTTCTTATGGAAGAAAAAAGACTAACATTGATCCATGCTTAATATGGCCTGTTATGGAATCAAACTTCAATTGATTTCTTCTTCCCTTAACCTTTCTCCTTAATTGATTCTTTGATAGATAAGAATCAAATCCTTCTCTTGTGACTTTTGTTGTGTTATATGTTTTTTTATTATCACTCATTTTCTGAATTATCTCTAATATATACTATTAGAGATATCATGAAAAGACACATTGTTTTGGCAACAGTCATATCTCTTTACTCACACACATATATAATGTATATGTGATCATTAATGAAGGATGTTTATGAAATATTATATGGAAAGGGAAGAGAGTTATCAATACACCCGAACTCTAATTCATTAATCGAAACCGATCCATCATGGTGTAGTCTTTAATATTAGATTCCATAACATTAATATGAACTTGAACGTTATAATTAAACCGATAGACACATAGGCCACATAGAATATAAAATATTCTTACATTCTCCCACTTGGCTTTTGTGTCAACTTAATGGTTTAATAACTTTAATGCGCGCTTTTATATCAAGTTCATTTGATCTTTAATTACCATAATAAAATCAAAATTGATTGAATCATGGCGATCACAAGTCATTATGCGACATGATTTCTTCCATGTATCACAAACCAATTCCAACTCTATGGTAGTCTTTAATATTGAGAAGAACCTTAATTCTCAAAATAATTATGTTATCTATATATATCATAAATGTGTACACATACTTTAATGATAACATATTTAATAAACCAGAAACGATACTTTAAGTGAATTCATAGTGTCACACACCTAATGAGCATACTACATCTAAAATAGCAAGGTTTTGTCTATTATACCCATACGCTCTACATGGCCAATGAACGCCTTGGGTGGCAGACCTTTAGTTAACGGATCCGCTACCATCATATCCGTTCTAATATGCTCAATTGACACTCTACGTTTCTGTACTTCTTCTTTGACAGCCAAGTACTTTAACTCCATGTGCTTAGCACCCTTCGAGTACTTGTCATTCTTTGAAAAGAAGACAGCTGCGGAATTATCACAGTAAATTCTCAGTGGACTCTCTATGGCGTCGACAATCCGAAGCCCTGAGATAAAGTTCCGCAACCACAATGCGTAAATTGTGGCCTCAAAGCATGCCACAAATTCGGCCTCCATAGTAGAAGTAGCAATGACAGACTGCTTTCCACTTTTCCATGATACTGCTCCCCCAACTAACAGGAACAAATATCCAAACGTCGATTTTCTACTATCAACGCATCCAGCATAATCCGAATCTAAATATCCAATAATTTCTAGGTTATCGGATCTCCTGTATGTAAGCATGAACTCTTTGGTGCCTTGCAAGTACATAAGAACCTTCTTTGCAGCTTTCCAGTGGTCCATTCCGGGATTACTTTGATATCGACCCAACATACCAAAAGCAAAGCTGATATCTGGTCGAGTACATGTTTGAACATAGTTCAAACTCCTAACCACTGATGCATAGGGAATTCTTTCCATTTCCTTACGCTCCAATTCATTTCTTGGAAATTGCATTTTACTGAACTTGTCCCCTTTCTGAATTGGAATTTTTCCTGCAGAACATTCATTTATTCTATATCTCTCTAAGATCTTATTGATATATCCTTTCTGAGACAAATTTAACAATCTTTGTGATTTATCTCGAATAATTTCTATTCTGATCACATAAGATGCCTCGCCCATATCTTTCATGTCAAAGTTCTTAGAGAGATATTTCTATATATCATGTAGCATACCCATGTCATTAGCAGCAAGTAAAATATCATCAACATATAAAACTAAAATCACAAACTTGCTCCCACTGATCTTTATGTAGATGCATTGATCAACGATAACCTCTACAAACTCATATGACATGATGGTTTCATTAAATTTCAAATACCATTGCCTAGAAGCCTGTTTTAGTCCATATATTGACTTTTCAGCTTACACACCAAATGTTCATTTCCTGTGGTCACAGACCCTTCAGGTTGGTCCATATATACTTCTTCCTCAAGCTCTCTATTTAGAAAGGCAGTTTTCACATCCATTTGGTGAAGCTCTAAATCATAATGAACCACCAAACCCAAAACAATTCTAAGAGAATCTTTCTTTGAAACTGGAGAGAAAGTCTCTTTGTAGTCAACGCCATCTTTTTGGGTGAAACCTTTAGCAATAAGGCGAGCCTTGTATCTTTCAATGTTACCTTTCGAGTCGCGTTTAATCTTAAAGACCCACTTAGAACCAACGGTCTTGAAACCGTTAGGCAACTCTGCTAAGTCCCAAACGTTGTTATCACCCATAGATTTTATTTCTTCTTTCGTAGCAATTGACCATTTTTTAGAATCGTCACTTTCCATGGCTTTTCGGAATGTGTTCGGGTCTTCATCAAGGCTTAAGTCACATTCACTTTCAACAGCGTAAACTACATAATCACTACAAATGGCAGATCTTCTTTCCCTTATAGATCGCCTTAATGGTTCTTGTGGTACACTATCCTCTTCTTGAATAGTGACAGGTCCATTGATTATAATTTCATTTAGTGGAATTGGTTCATCATCATGTTGTTCCATTGAGTCATTTGACTGTACTGAAACAATAGGAACAACGACCTTAAGTGGAACTACAAGTGAAGAAACTTCAACTTGAACTTCTTGAATGTCCACCTTTCTTAGTTCACCACTCCCACTAGTTTGACCATTTTCAATGAACCTAGCATTCCCCGTTTCAACTATTCTCATACTATGGTTAGGACAGTAAAATATATACCCCTTTGATTTTTCAAGATAACCAATAAAAAATCCACTGACGGTCCTAGAATCAAGTTTCTTTTCATGTGGGTTATATGGCTTTACTTCTGCTAGACAACCCCAGACACGTAAATGTCTTAAACTACGTTTCCTTTCCATCCACAGTTCATAAGGAGTCTTAGGAACTGCCATACTAGGAACCCGGTTTAACACATACGTTGCAGTCTTTAATGCATATATCCACAACGAAAGGGGTAAAGAAGAATTACTTATCATACTTCTAACCATATCCATTAATGTACGATTACGCCTTTCAGGTACACCATTCTGCTGAGGTGTACCAGGCATTTTATATTGTGCACAAATGCCTATACTTTCAAGTAGCTTTGCAAATGGACCAGGACATTGTCCACTTTCAGTGAATTTTCCATAAAACTCACCACCTCTATCTGATCTCACTATCTTTACTTTTCTATCTAACTGCCTTTCAACTTCATCAATGAACACCTCTAGGATATTCACAGATTTAGTCTTTTCATGCAGTAGATAAGTAAATCCAAACCGTGAGTAATCATCAATAAAAGTGATAAAGTATTTTTCACCACTCCAAGACGGAGCATTAAATGGGCCACATATATATGTGTGTATTAACTCAAGAAGTTAAGTACTTCTTGTGGCTGGTTTCTTTACAATGTGTTTAGTCTGCTTTCCTTTAATGCAGTCTATACACACATCTAGGTCACTAAAATCTAACTGAGGAAGAATTTCATTCTTTACCAACCTCATAATCTTTTCTGTAGAAATGTGACCTAATCTTTGATGCCATAAGAAAGCTGAATTTTCATTAGATGCACTACGTTTAATGCCTTGACTTTCAATATTAAACAAGGATTCATAAAATTTTGAATCAATATTGAACCGATAAAGTGAATCAAACAAAGTACCACTTCCATAAAGATAATCATTTCGGTACAAAGAGAAAACACCATGTCCAATCCTAAAATCAAATCCTAATTCGTCCAATCTACTTACGGAAACAAGATTTCTAGCACACTCAGATACATAGAGACACCCTTCAAGATCTATATGATAACCAGTGTCTAAGATCAACCTATAAGTCCCAATGCCTTCAATTCGTGCCTTCATTCTGTTTCCCATGAACAAATATTGTTCAGCTCCTCTTATGGGCTGAATCGAACTGAATCCCTGTTTAATATGGGAAACGTGAGTAGTAGCACCAATATCTAACCACCAAGTGTTTCTAGGCACTTCGATAAGATTCATTTCAGAGCAAACATAAACATGTTGCGTACCTTTCTTATCGAACCAAGCCTTTCTTTCCGGACAATCTTTCCTGAAGTGTCCCATTTTCTTGCAAAAGAAACACTTCCTTTCCTTATGAATTTTACTTTCGAGTGCTTTCATGAAAGTTTTATCCTTCATCTTGTCCTTTCTACTTGGTTTTCCCTTACTTCTACTAGCACTTCCGAAACCCACGAGATTAGCAACGTGATCCTTCATTTTCTTTATTCTCCCTTCGTCTTGAACCAGCATAGCCTTTAATTCTTTAAAGTCTTATTTATCTTTAATGGTGTTGTAGTTCACCTGGAACTGGCTAAACTCAAAAGGTAGGGAGTTCATAATGAATTGGACCAAGAAATGCTCGTGAACTTCCATCCCCAGGGTTAATATCCTTGCTGCCAAGTTAGACATGTGGGTCACATGATCATGAATTGGCTGAGACCAGTCAAACTTTTTCGTAGTAAGCTCACTCATGAAGCTTCCTACAATCGACTTGTCAGCCAAATCCGATTGTGAACACTCTTTAATTTTCAGTATGAATTCCCTTGCTTTCTCTGTGTTGGGCATAGATGGCCTAACACTTTCGGCCATGGTCATCCTCATGAGGTTCAAACTCAGCCTATTGGATCGCTCCCAAGTCTCATAGCGAGCCTTTTCAGTTTCGGAGCTATCTTCTGTTATGGCTGAAGGTTCCTCATCCGTTAGTATTGCAAGGTCCAAAGCCATTACACCCAATGCAAACCGGATCTGTTCTGACCATTCTCCATAATTCAGTCCATTAAACTTTACGACAGAGTTAGCGGATGCATACAAATTTGATGAAGCTGCAAACATTCAAACATGCTTACCTATTAGTGCTTTGAAACTTTCATACATATTCTAGAGGCCTAACTTAAAGCATGTATTTAAGCAACTTTTGGGCAATACTTAAAAATAAACACTTTCAACGATGCTAATTTTATACTTTTACAATTAATCAGATCACACACATAAATCAAATAAATATGTTACCTTTGGGTATACATATTATTGATCATAGTGGAAATGATTAATCCTTTTAGTATTATTAACTATATTCAATGATCCACCTTTGGGTGATCTCCAAGAATATAGATAATAATTTAATTGATCAATCAAAACTTTTATGTCATTTTTTTTTAAGCATTTCTTTAATCATGATCAATTAATAAGTCTTTTATTTTTCAATGTCTACATGTAATATAACAAAGCCACTTTGGTGACTAACAAATTATATACAATATAACTATTAATATTTAATAGGTACAATTTCTACTATATTGTGTTAATATTTCATAACACATAAACGCTCTTTATAAAATGCCGTGGAAGCATTTTATTATTATTTTATAATGCCATATCTATATGTATCTACAAATTGACATCTCTTAATTAACGTCATTATTAAGTGACGTTTCATCACAAAAATAGTTATACCATAATTCAGTATTATAATGCATATACGCTTCGATTGAGATAAATGATCTCTCATGGCATCATAAGTGACGAGCGGTTACCAGGATCATCGAAACGATCACTTTTCACCACAAGGTATAATTATTATAATCATCACAAATGACCCAGACTCATTCGTTCACTATAAATGCTTTGATCAAACACATAATTCAATTCCACAACATATAATAATGATTTATCATCAGCCCTTTCAATAAATGCACTTATATTTACTTCATTTTTTTTTCAATTGTGACTATTCACACATGCAACCTTAAAGACACGATGCATGCCTTGATGATCATATAAACTTAAACAAACGATTGCATAGTAATATATTCTAATCATTATTATGAAAAAATTATTACTCATGCATGGCACCCGAACAAGGATCAAGTCAAATTATACACTTCCCATGATCCAGATTAATTCGACTTTTATGTTACAAATAATTAGAAGCATTCTTATGATCATGCACAACAAAAAACCCCAGAATTTGTAATCATCATTAAAACACTCGTTCATGGTATTTTACGGTTAAACATGGTGAATTAAACAAATCTAGTTTGCTCTGATATCAAATATAATTCTAAAATTTTATGATTTCTTTTAATGAAATCTATCCCAAAACCATCTAGATTTATATTAATTCAACCACACACACTTTCTTATGGAAGAAGAAAAGACTAACATTGATCCATGCTTAATATGGCTTGTTATGGAATCAAACTTCAATTGATTTCTTCTTCCCTTAACCTTTCTCCTTAATTGATTCTTTGATGGATAAGAATCAAATCCTTCTCTTGTGACTTTTGTTGTGTTATATGTTTTTCTATTATCACTCATTTTCTGAATTATCTCTAATATATACTATTAGAGATATCATGAAAACACACATTGTTTTGGTAACAGTCACATCTCTTTACTCACACACATATATAATGTATATGTGATCATTAATGAAAGATGTTTATGAAATATAATATGGAAAGGGAAGAGGGTTATCAATACACCCGAATTCTAATTCATTAATCGAAACCGATTCATCACGGTGTCGTCTTTAATATTAAAGATCCATAACATTAATTACAGAACTTGAAACTTTATAATTAAACCGATAGCACATAGGCCACATAGAATATAAAATATTCTTACAAAAATTCCTAGCTCTTTGCACGGAGTGGAGCGCGAACTTCAGTGCTTACGAAATCTTGCACAAATAAAGACGAGACTTCAAAGAACAATATAGGTGAAGAATAATGCATCCACTGTTGGTTTCAAGTAGATGATTAATAACTAAATTTGTAAGAGATGAGGGAGAGAGAGTTTGAGATTCAGAGAAGAAGAAAAGAAGAAGAATCCATAAAAGAGAAGAAGAAGCTTTAAGGAGCAGAGAGCAAAAGGAAGAAAAAGAATTATTGAGTGTTTGCACTAAGGGTATCGTATGGGCTTGTAAACTGAATTAGGCCCATAAGTGTTTTGTTTTAGGACATTAAACTATAGGTTAAAATCTATAGTATAAGTACTAATGTGTATGACGTTTTAATGAAGTATCAAAAAAGGTGAAAAGAGGACTAAGCCCAAAGCGGCTGCAACTAATGTTGAAACATGGTATCAGAGCTCATTCGATCCCGGTACTGAAGCAAGCTTGTAGGATCTGCTCAACAAATATGGAGAAGGTGTCAAGGGTGACAGGAGGCGGAACAAGACAGTGTAAAATCTGTTTGAAAGCAAATCACAGCGAAGGTACTATTACCTGAATGTGAACTATGAGGCTCAGTTTTTCTCAAAAACAATTCAGACCAAGGAAAAAAAATTTTGCTTGTGGGAAAACCTGGACATGTTATAAGAGAAATGTAGTATAGTAAATATAGAAAAAAAGAAGAACAAGTGTGTGTAAATGAGGAACCTAGTCTCCTAAATGCAGCCCATACTGTTGAACAAGCTGGTAATAAGGAAGTTTGGCTAATAGATAGTGGGGCAACAAATCACATGACCAAAGAGGAAAGGTTTTTTTCAACAATATAGACAAGTCATATCAAAGTTCCCTCAGAATTGGAACGGAGCGAAGATAATGACCGCATGAAAAGGAGATATTGAGGTAATGAACAAAGAAGGGATAAAGATTATCAGGATGTGTTCCTGGTCCGTAGAATAGATAAGAACCTCTTAAGTGTACCTCAGATGGCAAGGAATGGTTATCAACTTCTGTTGTAGGATAATGCATAATACACAACCAAGGTGGAGACAAGATTGCTGAAGTGGAAATGACAAACAGGCTTACCTGTTGCATATGGACATGCAGAGGAGAGTGCAGTGCAGCAAGTTGAGAATTTTGTTTGATCTATGGCACAAAAGGCTAGGGGCATTCAGGTTTTCATATCTGCATAACTGCAAACAAATCAGATGGTGAAAGGGTTTCCTAATTCAAAATAAGTCATGAGGTATAGTGAAGCTTGTGTGAAGGGAAATGCAGAGAAAATTTCCGGAAGTTTCAGAGAACAAAGTGAAGATATGTTTGAAGTTAATACATACTGACATATGTGGACTATGCAAACCCCTCATGCAATGGTAGTGTGTATATACTTACTTTACCGATGATTACTCACATATGTTGTGGGTATACTTCCTAAAGATGAAGTCTGATACCTTCACCACCTTCAGAAAATTCAAGAACCTTGTTGAAACACAAACTGGAAAGAGAATCAAGAAGATAAGATCAGATAGGGGAAGGGGAGTTAAATCTGACCAGTTTTCAAAATTTCTAGAAGAAAATGGAATAGAAAGACAGTTTACCGTGGCATACTCACCCCAACAGAATGGAGTTGTTGAACACCGAAAAAGAACTTGCTGGATAATGGCTAGAAGTATGTTAAAAGAAAAGGGATGCCAGATAAAGTTTTGGGCAGAAGCTATATTCACATCCACCTACCTTCAAAATCGACTTCCACCAAGGCATTAGATCAAATGACACCTTTGGAAGCATGGAGTGGATACAAGCCCAGTCAGACATCTCAAAGTGTTTGGATGCATATGTCATGTCTGGATTCCTGCAGCAAGAGGAGGAAGTTAGACGATAGATAGAAAAAGCAATACTTTATGGGGTACAATAATGTAAGTAAGGGCTATAGAGTATATGTCTAAGTACAAAGAAAATAAAAGTGTCAAGGGATGTTGTTTTTGAAGAAACCAAAGCTAGAACTGGGAACTCATGAAAGAAGTTGCAAACCAAGGTGAAACTACTCACAACAACATTAACTCACCACTACGATCTGGAGTAGAATATCATATTAGACACAAATAAGAGTCAGAGACAGAATCAACTGTTGGAAATGAGAGACGCCAAATTAGTCCTATTCTTTTCAGCTAAGTGGAAATGAATCAGAAAGCTAGGAACTCAACTAGGCAAATTCATAAGTCAGAAGGTTAAGTGACATATACCAGAATTAGAAGGACAAGAGGGAGAAGCTAACCAAGTAGATAGAAGCATGTTATCTTAGTTGGGAGGAACCAGGCTCATTTGAAAGAAGCCATAAATAAAAATGGTGGAGAATAGCCATGGAAGAGAAGATTTACGCAATGACAAGTATGACACTGGGAACTTTGGAGAAACCTACAGATAAGAAGGTAATCTCGGTGAAGATGGATTTATAAAAGTAAAAACAGATGAAAATGGAAACATCCAAAGATTGAAGGATTATGGGGAAACTTTTGCACCAGTATCTAGACATGACACCATTCGAGTCTTGATAGCCATGGCTGCACAAAAAAGTGGAACTACATCAAAATGGATGTAAAAGTCAATCATTTCTAAATGGAGAGATTACTAAAGAAGTATACGTGGAAACCACTGGTTTTGAAGTAGAAGGAGCAGAATGCAAAGTATATAAGTTGAGAAAGCACTATATTACTTAAAACGGCTCCTAGGGCATGGTAACAACAAATTGATTCTTATTTCTTTACAAGGATGCAAAGAAGTGACTGTGATGCTGCCATGTTATACATAAGGAATGTGAAGGAGAAATATAGTGATCAGCTTATATGTTGTGATTGATCGATCACAGGAAGCAATGAAGGAATGATAAAGAAGATTCAAGGAGAACTGAAAAGACTTTTGAAATTGACTGATCTTGGAGCCTGAAGTATTTCCTGGGATTCGAGATCAACCTACACAGACAATGGTGTGTTCTTAAGTCAAGAAGAGTGATGATGATCTAAAGAGGAGGATCGACGTCCTTTGATGCTAGACTTCCGTGGGTTGGCATTGATTAGCGGACAACGAACGGTCAAAATGGGCGAACGGAACGGACAAGTGATTGAACGAAACGTATGATTGATGAAAACGAACACGAGTGGATGGATCGGTGATGGAAAATGAATGTGATCGAAACGAGTGAAAAAGGTGAAATGAAGCGGATCCGTGAATGATAGAACTTCTAAAGTTGCGGAATGACTCTTAGACTTTCGGAGGTTGAAAATGCAAGGATGTTGAATCCGAATACACTTAAATCAAACCAGATGATCAAACACTTAAAAAAGGATTTTAAAAATAAGAAGTTTGATAAAATGAAAGAGAAGAACAAGGGAGAATACATATAGAGTTTGAACATGCATGGGAATAATAAAAACATAAATGATAAAATACCAAATTTGAATAAACCATGACTTTGCTTCTCCTTCCTTGTTTTCGAAATGGTAGAATGATAAGAAGTGGGCTGGATTCATCAAGAGGCTAGGATGGAGTGTTAATGGCTTGCCTCATTAAAACCTCTCTTAGAAAACCCATTGGGACAAAACTAAGAGGAGGGAAAAAGAGTGCAAACCATAACACCTCTCTCTTGACGAAGACTTAAGTAGCTTGAATCACAACCAAGAGTAGTTGGATAAGCATACTCAAGTTGGCCCGGAATGGTGTGTAGGAGTTTTGCTGAAAGCGTCCTTGAACTTGAGTGAACTTGGATCGAGTGATTTGGACCGAGGGGAATGTGCAAGGCATCTTCTCCTTCTTCCTTAGTCTTTCTCAGCTTCATTCGATTCCTTTGCTCCATCTTTTGTTTCCCTTCAAGTTCTGGTTCTAGTTGTCCTTCCTTGTCCATAGTTTCCTTTAGCTCCTTCCTCAGCCTGATCATATCATCCTCTCCCACTTGAAAGGATTTGTCCTCAAATCTGGTTCATCTACAAGAAAAGGAACTAAATCAGTAAGTATTAAAACTAGAAATCATATCATTAATACTTACCTTGAGATCCAAATTGGTAGGCATTGTCATTAATCTTCTTGACGAATTTCGAAAGGACCAAACAATTCTGGGCATTAGCTTGGATTTTCTTTCATTAGGAAACCTCTCCTTTCTTAGATGTATCCAAACTAAGATCTCCTTCTTTAAAGAACAGCAATCCTTTCGTCCTTTGTTAGCATGCTTGGCGTACAATCTGTTTTTGGCTTTGTATATTGCTCCTTGCCTTCTCATTGGATCTGTTTCAGCAAGTTTCAGCCTTCTTTCTTCCATCTAGGCTAACTCTTTCACTCAAAGGTAAAGGCATTAGATCCAAAGGTGATATGGGATTGAACCCATATACAATCTCAAAAGGAGAATACTTAGAAGCAGAATGTTTAGCATGATTATAAGCAAATTCAACATGAGGCAAACATTCTTTCCAAGTTTTAAGGTTCTTTTTAATCAAATGCACGCAACAAAGTAGACAAGGTTCTATTAACCACTTCGGTTTGACCATCAGATTGGCGGATGACAAGTAGTAGAGAACATCAACTTAGTTCCTAGCTTAGACCAAAGAGTTTTCCAAAAGAACTAAGAAACTTAGTATCTCTATCAGAAACTATAGTCCTAGGCATGCCATGTATCCTCACAATCTCTTTAGAGAAACACTAGAAACATTCAATAGCATCATCAGTTTTATTGCAAGGTATGAAATGCGCATTTTCGAAAAACCTATCAGCAACCACAAAAATAAAGAATCCTTTCCAGTCCTGTCCTAGGCAACCCCAACAACAAGTCCATAGAAATATCATGCCATAGGATGCAAAAGGAATATGGTAAAGGATTATACAAACCGTGGGGTTGTACTTAGATTTGGCTTGTTTTACAGTAGTACATCTTTCACACGCTTTCTCCACATCTTTCTTCATATGAGGCCAATAGAAAATGTTCTTTCATCACGTTCAGTGTCTTAGCCACACCAAAAAATGTCCCATTAAACTCCTGCATGAGCTTCCTAACAAACAAATCTCTTAAAGAAGAGTAGGTACACACAATCGGTTTTCAAAAGAATAGAAACCCATCGGCTCTATAGAATTTACCACTTCCAAACTTCTCACAAGAAGCATAGATATTTTTAAAGTCAACATCAGTGGCATATAACTTTTAATATGCTCAAAGCCATCAGCTTAGTCTGAGAGATGTTAAGAGAAATACCTTCTAGACCATAGCGTCGGCTACAACATTGTCTTTACCTTTTTTGTACTTTATCACATAAGGAAAATGTCTCAATGAACTCTATCGCATCTAGCATGTCTTTTGTTGAGTTTTTGTTGGCCCTTGAGGTACTTGAGAGATTCATGATCCGTATGTATAAACAAACTCTTAGGCCAGAGATAGTGTTGCCATGTGTGTAATGCTCTCACAAGGCATAGAGTTCCTTGTCATAGGTTGGATAGTTCAGTGGTAGCTCGCTCCAAAGCTTCTACTAAAAGAATGCAATTGGTCTTTTCTCCCTCATAAGAACAGCAGCCAAACCATCACCCTGAAGCATCACATTCTATTTCAAAGTTTTATTAAAATCAGGGAGGAGATAGGACTTGTGAAAGAGTGAGTTTATCTTTAAGGCGTTTGGAATGATTCTTCTCCTGAGCTTGTTAATCACTTGAATTCCGACATTCTTTTTGATTACTTCCGTGAGTGGGGCTGCTAGAGTACTGAAGTTCTTTGAAACAATCTTCTGGTAAACACGGCTAGACTGGAATGCTTCTTACTCTCTCCTAACGGATTTTAGGATCGAAACAATTTTGTAGATATGCATTTTATCTTTTTCCTCATCAACATTTATGCCATCTGTACTCAAACAACCTAAGAAGACAAGGTTAATTGTTCCAAAAGTAATTTTTAAAGAATTGATACCAAGGTTTCTTCTAAGCACTTTCAGAAGACATTCTCAAATGCTTAACATGCTCATCAATCTTTGCTATAATATCTAGATGTATAAGAGTATACACAAAAAAATTGTCCTATGAATAGCTAAGAAATATGATTCTTAAGCCTCATGAATGCTAGGAGCATTAGTTAATCCAATGGCATAAACTAACCATCTATATAATCTTGTTTAGTTAAATGGCGGTTTTCCATTCATCAACAGCTCTTTCAAATCCTAAATTTGGTGATAGCCGCTATTTGAGATCTTCTTAGAAAAGATACTAGAACCATGGCAACTCCATCCAACATATCAATCAAGTCTAGGAATAGGGTGGCGATACTTTAGCAGTGATATTAATTGATGGCTCGGCAATCAACACAGCATCTTCCAGCTTCCGTCCTTGCTTGGGAACGAGCAAAACTGGAACAGTAAGCAAGCATGGGCTCATGCTCTCCTACGGATATGCGCTTGTCTCCTATCAGCTCACTAACTTGTGTTGAAGTTCCCTTAGTCTCTCCACGTACGGATTGGTTTCTATGGCTGGTTTGTTTGGTAAAAGAGGCTCCGGGTATAAAATCGATTTGGTGTTCAATGCCCTCTAATCAGGTGGTAAAACCTTGTGGATTCTCCTCAGGAAAATACATATTTAAAATTCCTGCAAAAGAAATTCTGATCTTGCTAGGTAGAATTCTGCATTGGCTTTGTTAGATGAAAACCATTCTTTTAAAAACAAAAAGCAAATGAAGGGTAATCACTTCCCGCTTTGATTGCTTGACCGAAGTTTAGTTGATGAAGCTTTTAATGACTTCGGCTTTCTCTTTTATTTCTTTTTTCATGCTCAATCTGATCTTGGTGGACTTCTTGAGGTGTTAGAGGGCAAGAGCGGTTTTTTTCTTCCCCCTTGAAACTCAAATGAATACCAGATTAGTAAAACGTCATGTGTGGTCCTAACGATCAGATTGCCATGGTCTTCCAAGTAGAATAATTGACCAAGGCATCCATTGGTAGCATACATCACATAAGTATCTCATCTTCATAATTCTTCCAATAGATTTATGGGAAACCAAAACCTGTTTCTCACTTCTGTCTCCAACATCGTTGAGAGCCATTTGAAGCTTTGTATGGTGTCGACCTCTTGGTTAGTTTCAGCCCAGAGAATTTCTGACCATGGATTCACTTGCTAAGCGTTGGTGCACACTTCCTCATCCTATAACAAGGCTGCATACTTTATTTGGCGTGAACAATGCACCTAAGTGTGGAATAGATTTTCTCTTTGTTCATCAACCTCAGCGTTTTGGACTATAAGGTTCAGATTTCTGTCTTGTGACTAAACAGCTCTCCTTTGGGTGGCATCTCCACGTCTATCTCTTCTACTTCTGAATGTTCATCCTCAGGATTCGATTCTCCATTATCTCGATAACCATCACTCTTTTGTTAGAACACTCATTGGAAATAATGCCCAAACCTTTGCATTTGAAGCATTGTATGTTCACGATGACTTGGAGGTTGAGTGGGCTTGTCTTTCCTTTTGTGGTTCTGCTCTTGGCAGCCTTGCTTATGGAAACATGACTTAGGATCCTTTGTAAGAAACTGAATCTGTCGTCCCTGGATAGTTAGGCTTACTTGGACCAGAAATGAGAGCTTGTAGCTTCTTCTCTTGATTTGTTTTCTCGAACATGAATAGCGCTTATGTAAGAAGCTCGTCTATCTCACATAGTGATGAACCTCTAAACGCGGTCATGATTTCTCTGTTCAGGGCCCTCCCATAAACCTTGCGCATTGTAGCTTTCACTATCCTCTTGAATATCCGCATCTAGTCATAAAAGAGTTTCCATCTCTTTGTAGTACCTTCCACGGAACGGTTTTTCCTTGTGACAATGATCTGAAGTTTAAAGTGGTAAACTCTCTATCGGTAACTGGCTTGGCAACAAACCTCTTCCCTCATCAGAATCTTCAATGTGGTTCCATGTCTCAATGGGAAAAGTCTCCAGCACACGTCTTCTGGCCGTGAACCAATATGATCCCAACGCAGCTTTTAGAGCATAAGCCTTAAATTCTGTGGGAGCAATCTTTTAAGCTTGTACTTTCAGTGTACTCTCTAAACAATTGAACAGCAAGTTCAATCTTTCTTTTTCCACTCCAAATACTCTTCTTGGATTGTTGGTGCCTTGGAATGAAGGAAACTGTGATATTTAAGGCCAGCAAAGTTGGTCAACATTTTCGTGGTTGTCTTGTCTTCTCTATCACGTCTCCCTCTCCTCGACCCTCTAGATGAATGACTATAGTATTGTTCTAACGTCCAACCACTTGATTTCTTCTGTCCCTTTTCAAGTGATAGACCTTTCAGATCAAGTCTTATAAATTAACAAGTCGGCTCAATCCATCATAGTAAGCCCATTCTGGACATGAAGAGGCATTCCAACCAACATTGTGCGCGCAGTATACTGATTTCGGATGGTTCTGATTTTGATTTTTGCCATAAGAAATTTTCCTCCTCTTGTGATCCCACCAATTTTTTCCTGAAACAATCAAACAAATAGATCACCAGCAACAAGTCCTTTTTGTCGTAAGATATGATAGCATAGGTCAAAACACAAAAAATAACTCTTCCAAATGACCACAAACTCTCTTAAACCGAAAACTTGACGTTTGACCTAGATCTGACAAATAAAATTAATCAAAATCAAGGCAACGAAAAATCCTGGAAACAATTTTATAAAATACTGAGACTCAATTTCGATTCAAACACAGTTGGATTCGGCAATTTTATCTAATACCACAATAATTATGAAAATTGAACAAGATGACAGACGGACAGTCACGCAATTGTGTAGGATTCGAAAAGACAAAATGTAACAAGACTGTGAGGATTTCGAAATTAGAAAACACAACCTGGGTCACGAAGGCAGCTCTGATACACTTCTGATATGATCTAAGAGGAGGATCGACGTCCCTTGATGCTACTTCATGGTTGCAACTTGATTCACGGACAACGAACGGTCAATAATGGGCGACAGAACGACAAGTGATTGAACGAAACGTATGATTTGGATGAAAAACGAACACTCGAGTGGATGGATCAAAGTGATGGAAATGAATGTGATCGAACGAGTGAAAAGTGAAATGAAACGGATCCGTGAATTGATAGAAACTTCTAAGAGTTGGGCGGAAATGGACTCTTAGACTTTTCGGAGGTTTGAAAAATGCAAGGATGTTGAATCGCGAAA
>SMJT01000012.1:1614808-1760679 GCA_004349715.1 Crucihimalaya himalaica
TATATAATATTTTACAAAAGTTCATCATGCCATGCCATTAATATATATATATATATAGTATATATAGTATGATATATATTTAATTAATGAGAGTTTTGTTTTTAAATATTTATGATTATGATATATGCGTAATTGTAAAATCTAAAAAAAAAAGTTATGTCCTGATTAGGGGTTCTAACAATATTTGCTCCATAAACGTATGTTCTTGAACAATTGTTTGTGCCTTTTTATGTTGTCTTTATGTTATTAAAATTATAGTTAGTGTTAATATTGTACTTTCCATATTATTATTTCTAGAACTATTTTTTTGTTAGGAATAAATTTATTTAAATTTAAAACAAGAAAAAGTTTCCAATAAGTTTTCACGAGTCAAAATCTTATCTTGGAAGTAAATTTGACTAACCGTAGTAATAAATTAAAAGATATATGTGTGATATTCAGAGAGGCTAAAGGTGATATTAAGTAATAAACTATACATATGCCATGGACTTCGTTGAGCTTTCGTTTGAGTTAACACGCTTATAATTTAAGGTCATTGACCGTCGAGAGATAGTTAAGCAAGTATGGAAAAAAAAAATTTAACTATAGAAAACAATATACAATTTCACAAGTCACTTAAGATGTGTTATAATTTTTTTGTTTCTTATTCATATTTGGTGATAACTTGGAGCAAGAGAGCAATTTGAATGATAAAGCTTATTTTGTCAGTTTTGAGTTTATCAAGTCTTATAAAACCAAACTGACAAAAATCGAATGAATTGTTGAGATTCTTTCTGATCAAATAAACAAGCAGATGTCTAAATCAAACCAAAAATGACTGATAAAAGAAACAGAGAAATACTAAACCATCGATAGACTCAAATATTTAATAAGCTTTAAAGACAAATCAACAACAAATTTGAGGGTTATTACATCGAAATTAACAATTAAAAGTTAAAGCCAATTCGTCGACGCACATCTGTTTATGATATCATATCAGGCTCATCTATCAAGAACTGGTGCCTCATTAAGGTAACTGCATACAAGATCGTAGAAACAACAATCAGAAATGAAACATCATGCAAAAAGGAGAGCTAAATCAGCATGTAATTCAAGTCGTAGTCTACTTGAATAAAATCCGATCTCAACTTGCGACTATCGGGAACGCACTGTCTACGCAGTTCAAACAACTTCTGATAAGCCGTGGGAGTTCCGCACAACGGCTACAAATATAGACAAAAATTTGCATTAACAAAAGTCAGAATCTTTAAATGCCATATACAACACACAGCTAATCTCTACATAAATGCTATCTCAATGGTTGAAGACATAAGCCAAATTAACATCCATACATAAGCTAATCTCACATGGCGAAGACATAATCCAAATAAAACAATCTCATACATAAGCTAAGACCTACAATCAGCTACATACAGGAAACAAATTGAAATTACAGAGACAGAATCATAAAATGCAATATAACAAAAACTATATCACATGGATAAAGCTAATTCATACGGGAAAACATAAGCCAGATAAAACAATCTCATACATAAGCTAATCTCACATTATGCATCAAATTCTCACAATAAAATGAAGTCTATACTTTTACAGGATAATGAACCAACATAATCAAATCTCATCAAGAATTTCAAAAGAATAAGACAAATCTTGTGTAAGGTATAAAGAAAATCAAGATTGTGTTCGTTTGATACTTAAGGAACAAAACAAATGTAGGCAAAAGGAGAGCGAGGAAGATTGATATTACAGGTCGGAGATCCAGGGCCATACTTTTGGATGAGAATTTCCAGACATTGGAGTGACCCATTTCGCCGATTGATCACAGAGAAGAAGAAGGCGACGAGAGAGAGACACTTCAAAACCCTAGAAATTTTGTTTAGTTGAAGGAGAAGCTGAATTTTATCAAAGCGAAATTATTAAAAAATTTAAAATGACTAACGGGTCCAGGCTCTTTAGGCTCATTAATAACCAACATGAGCCTTCTCTTTTGATTGGAGTAAGAAGAGATTATCGAAAACAACAAAAAGGTGAAAGGAGTTCAAAGAAGTTGTTGTTGTGGCAAAGCTTCAACACATTAATCTGGTCGGCTTCTTGTTTTTGTTGGAAAGAGAAGAGAAACTACTGTCTACGAGTTTGTGCAACAAAAGCTTTGATTACTTCTTTTTTTGGTAATTACTTAGGCAACAGTAACAATTTTTGACCATGTGTCTTGCCATTTGTAGCTATGATGTGTGCATAGCCAACTGGACTGACTAAGACGGTACAAGATCATTGAGGATTGCTAGAGGAATTTTAAAAAATTCATTAGAACATTCACGACTCACAATCATATCAACGTGACTCAAGACGGGTAACATCCTCTTATATACTATGTTAATATGATTCCAAGATGAGTTGTCGACTTGGAATGGAACTGAAATCCTAAACTCCAAACCCCATTTGATATCTATAGAGTAAGTCTCTCACATACAAAAATAACATGTTGCTGAAAAGATCACCCACACATATCCAAGAAATAGACAAACAACCTTTTACTGTATATTATATTACTATTTTCTAATAGCTTGCACAGTTTTTTTATTTGGTTGAAATAACTTAATTCTAATCTATTGCCACAGAAACAAATATTGTTCATGCTTTGTCTTAAGGAAGAAAATTGTGGAGCCCTATAGTTTGTTTTTCTTATGTCTACATCTCCTTGTAAATAGTTTTTGCGAAACACAAAGTTTTTGTGATGGTTGTTTGGAGAATTCCGAATATGTGAAATCTGTTTAGGGTTAGGGTTTTTCATTCACATATTCAGTTTCATGATTCAAAAATCATGAAATAGGGTTTGAAAATTTATACAATTTCTTTACTATTATAATTTCAAAACTTTAAAAATTAACCTAAATGGGTGGTTTTTTTCCAGCCCATTGAAAAAATATAATTCTAAACTTTTATGATTTCTATTTATGAATCTATCCCAAAACCATCTAGATTTATATTAATTCACCACACACACTTTCTTATGGAAGAAAAAAGACTAACATTGATCCATGCTTAATATGGCCTGTTATGGAATCAAACTTCAATTGATTTCTCTTCCCTTAACCTTTCTCCTTAATTGATTCTTTGATAGATAAGAATCAAATCCTTCTCTTGTGACTTTTGTTGTGTTATATGTTTTTTTATTATCACTCATTTTCTGAATTATCTCTAATATATACTTTAGAGATATCATGAAAAGACACATTGTTTTGGCAACAGTCATATCTCTTTACTCACACACTATATACATGTATATGTGATCATTAATGAAGGATGTTTATGAAATATTATATGGAAAGGGAAGAGAGTTATCATCACCGCGAACTCTAATTCATTAATCGAAACCGATCCATCATGGTGTAGTCTTTAATATTAGATTCCATAACATTAATATGAACTTGAACGTTATAATAAACCGATTAGACACATAGGCCACATAGAATATAAAATATATCTTACATTCTCCACTTGCTTTGTGTCAACTTAATGGTTTAATAACTTTAATGCGCGCTTTTTATATCAAGTTCATTTGATCTTTAATTACCATAATAAAATCAAAATTGATTGAATCATGGCGATCACAAGTCATTATGCGACATGATTTCTTCCATGTATCCAAACAATTCAATCTATATGGTAGTCTTTAATATTGAGAAGAACCTTAATTCTCAAAATAATTATGTTATCTATATATATCAATAAATGTGTACACATACTTTAATGATAACTATTTAATAACCAGAAACGATACTTAAGTGAATTCATAGTGTCACAACCTAATGAGCATTACTACATCTAAAATAGCAAGGTTTTGTTCTATTATACCTTACACGTATCCATGGCCAATGAACGCCTTGGGTGGCAGACCTTTAGTTAACGGATCCGCTAACTCATATTCCGTTCTAATATGCTCAATTGACACTCTACGTTTCTGTACTCTTCTTTGACAAGCCAAGTACTTTAACTCCATGTGCTTAGCAACCCCTTCGAGTACTTGTCATTCTTTGAAAAGAAGACAGCTGCGGAATTATCACAGTAAATTCTAGTGGCTCTCTATGGCGTTCGAACCGAAGCCCTGAGATAAAGTTCGCAACCACAATGCTTAAATTGTGGTCAAAGCATGCCACAATTCGGCCTCTCATAGTAGAAGTAGCATGACAGACTGCTTTTCCACTTTTCATGATACTGCTCCCCAACTAACAGGAACAAATATCCAAACGTGATTTTCTACTATCAACGCATCCAGCATAATCCAAATTTGAATATACATAATCTCTAGGTTATCGGATCTCCTGTATGTAGCATGAACCTTTGGTGCTTTGCAAGTACACTTAGAACCTTCTTTGCAGGCTTTCCAGTGGTCCATTCGGGATTACTTTGATATCGACCCAACAATACCCAAAAGCAAAGCTGATATCTGGTCGAGTACATGTTTGAACATAGTTCAAACTCCTAACCAGCTGATGCATAGGGAATTCTTTCCATTTCCTTACGCTCCAATTCATTTCTTGGAAATTGCATTTTACTGAACTTGTCCCCTTTCTGAATTGGAATTTTTCCCTGCAGAACATTATTTATTCTATATCTCTCTAAGATCTTATTGATTATTCCTTTCTGAGACAAATTTAACAATCTTTGTGATTTATTCGAATAATTTCTAATTCTGATCACATAAGATGCTCGCCAATCTTTCATGTCAAAGTTCTTAGAGAGATATTTCTATATATCATGTAGCATACCCATGTCATTAGCAGCAAGTAAAATATAATACATATAAAACTAAATACAAACTTGCTCCACTGATCTTTATGTAGATGCATTGATCAACGATAACTCTACAAACTCATATGAAAATATGGTTTCATTAAATTTCAAATCATTGCTAGAAGCCTGTTTTAGTCCATATATTGACTTTTCAGCTTACACACCAAATGTTCATTTCTGTGGTCACAGACCCTTCAGGTTGGTCCATATATACTTTCCTCAAGCTCTCTATTTAGAAGGCAGTTTTCACATCATTTGGTGAAGCTCTAAATCAAATGAACACCACAAACCCAAAACAATTCTAAGAGAATCTTTCTTGAAACTGGAAGAAAGTCTCTTTGTAGTCAAGCCATCTTTTTGGGTGAAACCTTTAGCAATAAGGCGAGCCTTGTATCTTTCAATGTACTTTCGAGTCGCTTTAATCTTAAAGACCCACTTAGAACAACGGTCTTGAAACCGTTAGGCACTCTGGCTAAGTCCCAAACGTTGTTATCACCCATAGATTTTTTTCTTCTTTCACAGCAATTGCCATTTTTAGAATCGTCACTTTCCATGGCTTTTTCGGAATGTGTTCGGGTCTTCAAAGGCTTAAGTCACATTCACTTTCAACAGCGTAAACTACATAATCACTACAAATGGCAGATCTTCTTTCCTTATAGATCGCCTTAATGGTTTGTGGTAACATATCTTCTTGAATAGTGCAGGTCATTGATTATAATTTCATTTAGTGGAATTGGTTCATCATCATGTTGTTCCATTGAGTCATTTGAATGTACTGAAACAATAGGAACACACGCCTTAAGTGGACTACAAGTGAAGAAACTTCAACTTGAACTTCTTGAATGTCCCTTTCTTAGTTCACCACTCCACTAGTTTGACCATTTTTCAATAGAACCTAGCATTCCCCGTTTCAACTATTCTCATACTATGGTTAGGACAGTAAAAATATTACCCTTTGATTTTCAAGATAACAATAAAAAATCCACTGACGGTCTAGAATCAAGTTTCTTTTCATGTGGGTTATATGGCTTTACTTCTGCTCAGACAACACCAGACACGTAAATTGTCTTAACTACGTTTCCTTTCATCCACAGTTCATAAGGAGTCTTAGGAACTGCCATACTAGGAACCCGGTTTAAACATACGTTGCAGTCTTTATAATGCATATATCACAACGAAGGGGTAAAGAAGAATTACTTATCATACTTCTAACATATCCATTAATGTACGATTACGCCTTTCAGGTACACCATTCTGCTGAGGTGTACAGGCTTTTATATTGTGCAAAATGCCTATATTTCAAGTAGCTTTGCAAATGGACAGGACATTGTCCACTTTCAGTGAATTTTCCATAAAAACTCACCACCTCTATCTGATCTCACTATCTTTACTTTTCTATCTAACTGCTTTTCAACTTCATCAATGAACACTCTAGGATATTCAAGATTTAGTCTTTTCATGCAGTAGATAAGTAAATCCAAACCGTGAGTAATCATCAATAAAAGTGATAAAGTATTTTTCACACTCCAAGACGGAGCATTAATGGGCCACATATATATGTGTGTATTAACTCAAGAAGTTAAGTACTTCTTGTGGCTGGTTTTTTTACAATGTGTTAGTCTGCTTTCCTTTAATGCAGTCTATACACACATCTAGGTATAAAATCTAACTGAGGAAGAATTTTCATTCTTTACAACCTCATAATCTTTTCTGTAAAATGTGACCTAATCTTTGATGCCATAAGAAAGCTGAATTTTCATTAGATGCACTACGTTTAATGCCTTGACTTTCAATATTAAACAAGGATTCATAAAATTTTGAATAATATGTGAACCGATAAAGTGAATCAAACAAAGTACCACTTCCATAAAGATAATCATTTCGGTACAAAGAGAAAACACCATGTCCAATCCTAAAATCAAATCCTAATTCGTCAATCTACTTACGGAAACAAGATTTCTAGCACACTCAGATACATAGAGACACCTTCAAGATCTATATGATAAGAGTGTAACCAGTGTCTAAGATCAACCTATAAGTCCCAATGCCTTCAATTCGTGCCTTCATTCTGTTTCCCATGAACAAATATTGTTCAGCTCCTCTTATGGGCTGAATCGAACTGAATCCCTGTTTAATATGGGAAACGTGAGTAGTAGCACCAATATCTAACCACCAAGTGTTTCTAGGCACTTCGATAAGATTCATTTCAGAGCAAACATAAACATGTTGCGTACCTTTCTTATCGAACCAAGCCTTTCTTTCCGGACAATCTTTCCTGAAGTGTCCCATTTTCTTGCAAAAGAAACACTTCCTTTCCTTATGAATTTTACTTTCGAGTGCTTTCATGAAAGTTTTATCCTTCATCTTGTCCTTTCTACTTGGTTTTCCCTTACTTCTACTAGCACTTCCGAAACCCACGAGATTAGCAACGTGATCCTTCATTTTCTTTATTCTCCCTTCGTCTTGAACCAGCATAGCCTTTAATTCTTTAAAGTCTTATTTATCTTTAATGGTGTTGTAGTTCACCTGGAACTGGCTAAACTCAAAAGGTAGGGAGTTCATAATGAATTGGACCAAGAAATGCTCGTGAACTTCCATACCAAAGGTTAATAAAATTGCTGCCAAGTTAGACATGTGGGTCACATGATCATGAATTGGCTGAGACCAGTCAAACTTTTTCGTAGTAAGCTCACTCATGAAGCTTCCTACAATCGACTTGTCAGCCAAATCCGATTGTGAACACTCTTTAATTTTCAGTATGAATTCCCTTGCTTTCTCTGTGTTGGGCATAGATGGCCTAACACTTTCGGCCATGGTCATCCTCATGAGGTTCAAACTCAGCCTATTGGATCGCTCCCAAGTCTCATAGCGAGCCTTTTCAGTTTCGGAGCTATCTTCTGTTATGGCTGAAGGTTCCTCATCCGTTAGTATTGCAAGGTCCAAAGCCATTACACCCAATGCAAACCGGATCTGTTCTGACCATTCTCCATAATTCAGTCCATTAAACTTTACGACAGAGTTAGCGGATGCATACAAATTTGATGAAGCTGCAAACATTCAAACATGCTTACCTATTAGTGATTTGAAACTTTCATACATATTCTAGAGGCCTAACTTAAAGCATGTATTTAAGCAACTTTTGGGCAATACTTAAAAATAAACACTTTCAACGATGCTAATTTTATACTTTTACAATTAATCAGATCACACACATAAATCAAATAAATATGTTACCTTTGGGTATACATATTATTGATCATAGTGGAAATGATTAATCCTTTTAGTATTATTAACTATATTCAATGATCCACCTTTGGGTGATCTCCAAGAATATAGATAATAATTTAATTGATCAATCAAAACTTTTATGTCATTTTTTTTTAAGCATTTCTTTAATCATGATCAATTAATAAGTCTTTTATTTTTCAATGTCTACATGTAATATAACAAAGCCACTTTGGTGACTAACAAATTATATACAATATAACTATTAATATTTAATAGGTACAATTTCTACTATATTGTGTTAATATTTCATAACACATAAACGCTCTTTATAAAATGCCGTGGAAGCATTTTATTATTATTTTATAATGCCATATCTATATGTATCTACAAATTGACATCTCTTAATTAACGTCATTATTAAGTGACGTTTCATCACAAAAATAGTTATACCATAATTCAGTATTATAATGCATATACGCTTCGATTGAGATAAATGATCTCTCATGGCATCATAAGTGACGAGCGGTTACCAGGATCATCGAAACGATCACTTTTCACCACAAGGTATAATTATTATAATCATCACAAATGACCCAGACTCATTCGTTCACTATAAATGCTTTGATCAAACACATAATTCAATTCCACAACATATAATAATGATTTATCATCAGCCCTTTCAATAAATGCACTTATATTTACTTCATTTTTTTTTCAATTGTGACTATTCACACATGCAACCTTAAAGACACGATGCATGCCTTAATGATCATATAAACTTAAACAAACGATTGCATAGTAATATATTCTAATCATTATTATGAAAAAATTATTACTCAAGCATTGCACCCGAACAAGGATCAAGTCAAATTATACACTTCCCATGATCCAGATTAATTCGACTTTTATGTTACAAATAATTAGAAGCATTCTTATGATCATGCACAACAAAAAACCCCAGAATTTGTAATCATCATTAAAACACTCGTTCATGGTATTTTACGGTTAAACATGGTGAATTAAACAAATCTAGTTTGCTCTGATATCAAATATAATTCTAAAATTTTATGATTTCTTTTAATGAAATCTATCCCAAAACCATCTAGATTTATATTAATTCAACCACACACACTTTCTTATGGAAGAAGAAAAGACTAACATTGATCCATGCTTAATATGGCTTGTTATGGAATCAAACTTCAATTGATTTCTTCTTCCCTTAACCTTTCTCCTTAATTGATTCTTTGATGGATAAGAATCAAATCCTTCTCTTGTGACTTTTGTTGTGTTATATGTTTTTCTATTATCACTCATTTTCTGAATTATCTCTAATATATACTATTAGAGATATCATGAAAACACACATTGTTTTGGTAACAGTCACATCTCTTTACTCACACACATATATAATGTATATGTGATCATTAATGAAAGATGTTTATGAAATATAATATGGAAAGGGAAGAGGGTTATCAATACACCCGAATTCTAATTCATTAATCGAAACCGATTCATCACGGTGTCGTCTTTAATATTAAAATCCATAACATTAATACAAACTTGAACTTTATAATTAAACCGATAGACACATAGGCCACATAGAATATAAAATATTCTTACAAAAAATTCCTAGCTCTTTGCACGGAGATGGAGCCGAACTTCAGTGCTTACGAATCTTGCACAAATAAAGACGGACTTCAAAGAACCAATATAGGTGAAAGATAATGCATCCACTGTTGGTTTCAAGTAGATGATTAATAACTAAATTTGTAAGAGATGAGGGAGAGAGAGTTTGAGATTCAGAGAAGAAGAAAGAAGAAGAATCCATAAAAGAGAAGAAGAAGCTTTAAGGAGCAGAGAGCAAAGGAAGAAAAAGAATTATTGAGTGTTTGCACTAAGGGTACTCGTAATGGGCTTGTAAACTGAATTAGGCCCATAAGTGTTTTGTTTTTAGGACCATTAAACTATAGGTTAAAATCTATAGTATAAGTACTATGTGTATGACGTTTTAATGAAGTATCAAAAAAGGTGAAAAGAGGACTAAGCCCAAAGCGGCTGCAACCTAATGTTGAACATGGTATCAGAGCTCATTCGATCCCGGTACTGAAGCAAGCTTGTAGGATCTGCTCAACAAATATGGAGAAGGTGTCAAGGGTGACAGGAGGCGGAACAAGACAGTGTAAAATCTGTTTGAAAGCAAATCACAGCGAAGGTAACTATTACCTGAATGTGAACTATGAGGCTCAGTTTTTCTCAAAACAATTCAGACCAAGGAAAAAAAATTTTGCTTGTGGGAAACCTGGACATGTTATAAGAGAATGTCAGTATAGTAAATATAGAAAAAAAGAAGAACAAGTGTGTGTAAATGAGGAACCTAGTCTCCTAAATGCAGCCCATACTGTTGAACAAGCTGGTAATAAGGAAGTTTGGCTAATAGATAGTGGGGCAACAAATCACATGACCAAAGAGGAAAGGTTTTTTTCAACAATAGACAAGTCATATCAAGTTCCCATCAGAATTGGAAACGGAGCGAAGATAATGACCGCATGAAAAGGAGATATTGAGGTAATGACAAAGAAGGGAATAAAGATTATCAAGGATGTGTTCCTGGTACCTAGAATAGATAAGAACCTCTTAAGTGTACCTCAGATGGCAAGGAATGGTTATCAACTTCTGTTTGTAGGAAATAAATGCATAATACACAACCAAGGTGGAGACAAGATTGCTGAAGTGGAAATGACAAACAAGGCTTACCTGTTGCATATGGAACATGCAGAGGAGAGTGCCAGTGCAGCAAGATCTGAGAATTTGTTTGATCTATGGCACAAAAGGCTAGGGCATTCAGGTTTTCATAATCTGCATAAACTGCAAACAAATCAGATGGTGAAAGGGTTTCCTAAATTCAAAATAAGTCATGAGGTATGTGAAGCTTGTGTGAAGGGAAAACAATGCAGAGAAAAATTTCCGGAAGTTTCAGAGAACAAAAGTGAAGATATGTTGAAGTTAATACATACTGACATATGTGGACCTATGCAAACACCCTCATGCAATGGTAGTGTGTATATACTTACTTTCACCGATGATTACTCACATATGTTGTGGGTATACTTCCTAAAGATGAAGTCTGATACCTTCACCACCTTCAGAAAATTCAAGAACCTTGTTGAAACACAAACTGGAAAGAGAATCAAGAAGATAAGATCAGATAGGGGAGGGGAGTTTAAATCTGACCAGTTTTCAAAATTTCTAGAAGAAAATGGAATAGAAAGACAGTTTACCGTGGCATACTCACCCCAACAGAATGGAGTTGTTGAACACCGAAAAAGAACCTTGCTGGATATGGCTAGAAGTATGTTAAAAGACAAAGGGATGCCAGATAAGTTTTGGGCAGAAGCTATATTCACATCCACCTACCTTCAAAATCGACTTCCCACCAAGGCATTAGATCAAATGACACCTTTGGAAGCATGGAGTGGATACAAGCCCTCAGTCAGACATCTCAAAGTGTTTGGATGCATATGTCATGTCTGGATTCCTGCAGCAAGAAGGAGGAAGTTAGACGATAGATCAGAAAAAGCAATACTTATGGGGTACAATAATGTAAGTAAGGGCTATAGAGTATATGTCCTAAGTACAAAGAAAATAAAAGTGTCAAGGGATGTTGTTTTTGAAGAAACCAAAAGCTAGAACTGGGAAACTCATGAAGAAGTTGCAAACCAAGGTGAAACTACTCACAACAACATTAACTCACCACTACGATCTGGAGTAGAATATCATATTAGACACAATAAGAGTCCAGAGACAGAATCAACTGTTGGAAATGAGAGACGCCAAATTAGTCCTATTCCTTTTCAGCTAAGTGGAAATGAATCAGAAGCTAGGAACTCAACTAGGCAAATTCATAAAGTCAGAAGGTTAAGTGACATATACCAAGAATTAGAAGGACAAGAGGGAGAAGCTAACCAAGTAGAAGAAGCATGTTATCTTAGTTGGGAGGAACCAGGCTCATTTGAAGAAGCCATAAATAAAAATGGGTGGAGAATAGCCATGGAAGAAGAGATTTACGCAATCGACAAGAATGACACATGGGAACTTCTGGAGAAACCTACAGATAAGAAGGTAATCTCGGTGAAATGGATTTATAAAGTAAAAACAGATGAAAATGGAAACATCCAAAGATTGAAGGATTATGGGGAAACTTTTGCACCAGTATCTAGACATGACACCATTCGAGTCTTGATAGCCATGGCTGCACAAAAAAAGTGGAACCTACATCAAATGGATGTAAAGTCATCATTTCTAAATGGAGAGATTACTAAAGAAGTATACGTGGAACAACCACCTGGTTTTGAAGTAGAGGGAGCAGAATGCAAAGTATATAAGTTGAGAAAAGCACTATATGTACTTAAACAGGCTCCTAGGGCATGGTACAACAAAATTGATTCTTATTTCATTTCACAAGGATGCAAAAGAAGTGACTGTGATGCTGCCATGTATACATAGGAATGTGAAGGAGAAATAATAGTGATCAGCTTATATGTTGATGATTTGATCATCACAGGAAGCAATGAAGGAATGATAAAGAGATTCAAGGAGAACCTGAAGAAGACTTTTGAAATGACTGATCTTGGAAGCCTGAAGTATTTCCTGGGATTCGAGATCACCTACACAGACAATGGTGTGTTCTTAAGTCAGAAGAAGTGATATGATCCTAAGAGGAGGATCGACGTCCCTTGATGCTACTTCGTGGGTTGCACTTGATTCACGGACAACGAACGGTCAAAATGGGCGAACGAACGGACAAGTGATTGAACGAACGTATGATTGATGAAAACGAACACGAGTGGATGGATCGGTGATGGAAATGAATGTGATCGAACGAGTGAAAAGGTGAAATGAACGGATCCGTGAATTGATAGAAACTTCTAAGAGTTGCGGAATGACTCTTAGACTTTCGGAGGTTTGAAAATGCAAGGATGTTGAATCCGAATACACTTAAATCAAACCAGATGATCAAACACTTAGAAAGGATTTTAAAAATAAGAAGTTTGATAAAATGAAAGAGAGAACAAGGGAGAATACATATAGAGTTTGAACTTGCATGGGAAATAACAAAAACATAAATGATAAAGACCAAATTCGAAATAACCCTTGACTTGCTTCTCCTTCCTTGTTTTCGAAATGGTAGAATAGTTAGAAGTGGGCTGGATTCATCAAGAGGCTATGGTGAAGTGTTATGGGCTTGCCTCATTAAAAACCTCTCTTAGAAAACCCATTGGGACAAAACTAAGAGGAGGGAAAAAGAGTGCAAACCATAACACCTCTCTTGACGAAGACTTAAGTAGCTTGAATCACAACCAGAGTAGTTGGATAAGCATACTCAAGTTGGCCCGGAATGGTGTGTAGGAGTTTGCTGAAAGCGTCCTTAAACTTGAGTGATTTGGACCGAGTGATTGGACCGAGTGATTGGACCGAGGGGAATGTGCAAGGCATCTTCTCCTTCTTCCTTAGTCTCCTCAGCTTCAATTGGTTCCTTTGCTCCATCTTTGTTTCCTTCAAGTTCTGGTTCTAGCTGTCCTTCCATTTCCATAGTTTCTTTAGCTCCTTCTTCAGCCATGATCATATCATTCTCTCCCACTTGAAAAGGATTTGTCCTCAAATCTGGTTCATCTACAAGAAAAAGAACTAGATCAATTATATTAAAACTAGAACTCACATTGTACTTACCTTGAAGATCCAATTGGTAGGCATTGTCATTAATCTTCTTGATGATTTCGAAAGGACCATCAATCTGTGGCATCAGCTTGGATTTTCTTTCATTAGGAAACCTCTCCTTTCTTAGATGTATCCAAACTAAGTCTCCTTCTTTAAAGACCACATCCTTTCATCCTTTGTTAGCATGCTTGGCGTACAACTCGGTTTTGCTTTGTATATTACTCCTTGCCTTCTCATGGATCTGTTTTACAAGCTCAGCCTTCTTTCTTCCATCTAAGCTAACTCTTTCACTCAAAGGTAAAGGCATTAGATCCAAAGGTGATATGGGATTGAACCCATATACAATTTCAAAAGGAGAATACTTAGAAGCAGAATGTTTAACATGATTATAAGCAAATTCCACATGAGGCAAACATTCTTCCCAAGTTTTAAGGTTTTTTTTAATCAATGCACGCAACAAAGTAGATAAAGTTCTATTAACAACTTTGGTTTGACCATTAGATTGCGGATGACAAGTAGTAGAGAACATCAACTTAGTTCCTAGCTTAGACCAAAGAGTTTTCCAAAAGAATCTAAGAAACTTAGTATCTCTATCAGAAACTATAGTCCTAGGCATGCCATGTATCCTCACAATCTCTTTAAAGAACAACCTAGAAACGTTCATAGCATCATCAGTTTTATTGCAAGGTATGAAATGTGCCATTTTTGAGAACCTATCACCAACCACAAAAATAGAATCCTTTCCAGTCCTAGTCCTAGGCAACCCAACAACAAAGTCCATATAAATATCATGCCATGGATGCAAAGGAATAGGTAAAGGATTATACAAACCGTGGGGTTGTACTTTAGATTTGGCTTGCTTACAAGTAGCACATCTTTCACACGCCTTTTCCACATCTTTCTTCATATGAGGCCAATAGAAATGTTCTTGCATCGCATTCAGTGTCTTAGCCACACCAAAATGTCCTATTAAACCTCCTGCATGAGCTTCCTTGACAAACAAATCTCTTAAAGAAGAATTAGGTACGCACAACCTATTCTCAAAGAATAGAAATCCATCTGCTCTATAGAATTTACCACTTCCAAACTTCTCACAAGAAGCATAGATACTTTTATAGTCAACATCAGTGGCATATAACTCTTTAATATGCTCAAAGCCCAGCAGCTTAGTCTCAAGAGATGTTAAGAGAACATACCTTCTAGACAATGTGTCGGCTACAACATTGTCTTTACCTTTTTTGTACTTTATCACATAAGGAAATGTCTCAATGAACTCTATCCATATAGCATGTCTTTTGTTGAGTTTTCGTTGGCCCTTGAGATACTTGAGAGATTCATGATCCGTATGTATAACAAACTCTTTAGGCCAGAGGTAGTGTTGCCATGTTTGTAATGCTCTAACAAGCGCATAGAGTTCTTTGTCATAAGTGGTGTAGTTCAGCGTAGCTCCGCCAAGCTTCTCACTAAAGAATGCAATTGGTCTTTTCTCCTGCATAAGAACAGCACCAATACCAATCCCTGAAGCATCACATTCAATCTCAAAAGTTTTATTAAAATCAGGGAGAGATAGGACCGGTGAATGAGTGAGTTTTTCTTTAAGCGTTTGGAATGCATTCTCTTGAGCTTGTTCCCATTTGAATCCGACATTCTTCTTGATTACTTCAGTGAGTGGAGCTGCTAGAGTGCTGAAGTCTTTGACAAATCTTCGGTATAAACCGGCTAGACCATGGAAGCTTTTTACTTCTCCAACAGTTTGTGGACTTGGCCATTCTTTGATCGCTTTTATCTTTTCCTCATCAACCTTTATGCCATCTGTACTCACAACAAAACCTAAGAAGACAAGGTTATCCGTTCCAAAAGTACATTTCTTAAGATTGGCATACAAGGTCTCCTTCCTAAGCACTTCTAAAACCATTCTCAAATGCTTAACATGCTCATCAAGTCCTTTGCTATATACTAAGATGTCATCAAAGTATACCACAACAAAATGTCCTATGAAAGCTCTAAGAATATGATTCATTAACCTCATGAAAGTGCTAGGAGCATTAGTTAATCCAAATGGCATAACTAACCATTCATATAATCCTTGTTTAGTTTTAAATGCGGTTTTCCATTCATCACCTTCTTTCATCCTAATTTGGTGATAGCCGCTCTTGAGATCTATCTTAGAAAAGATACTAGAACCATGCAACTCATCAAGCATATCATCAAGTCTAGGAATAGGGTGGCGATACTTTACAGTGATATTATTGATGGCTCGGCAATCAACACACATCCTCCAGCTTCCGTCCTTCTTCGGAACGAGCAAAACTGGAACAGCACATGGGCTCATGCTCTCACGGATATGCCCTTTCTCCATCAGCTCACTAACTTGTTGTTGAAGTTCCTTAGTCTCCAACGGATTGGTTCTATAGGCTGGTTTGTTCGGTAAAGAGGCTCCGGGTATAAAATCGATTTGGTGTTCAATGCCTCTAATCGGTGGTAAACCTTGTGGATTCTCCTCAGGAAATACATCTTTAAATTCCTGCAAAAGAAATCTGATCTTGCTAGGTAGATCCTGCATTGGCTTTGTTAGATGAAAACATTCTTTAAAAACAAAAAGCAAATGAGGAGTATCACTTCCCTTTGATTGCTTGACCAGAAGTTTAGTTGATGAACTTTTAATGACTTCGGCTTTCTCTTTATTCTTTTTCATGCTCATCTGATCTTGGTGGACTTCTTGAGGTGTTAGAGGAGCAAGCACGGTTTTTCTTCCCTTGAACTCAAATGAATACCGATTGGTAAAACCGTCATGTGTGGTCCTACGATCAGATTGCCATGGTCTTCCAAGTAGAATATGACCAGCATCCATTGGTAGCACATCACATAGTATCTCATCTTCATATCTTCCAATAGATATGGGAACCAAAACCTGTTTCTCCACTTCTAGTTCTCCAACATCGTTGAGCCATTGAAGCTTGTATGGTGTCGACCTCTTGGTTACTTTCAGCCCAAGCTTTCTGACCATGGATTCACTTGCTACGTTGGTGCAACTTCCTCCATCTATAACAAGGCTGCATACTTTGCCGTGAACAATGCACCTAGTGTGGAATAGATTTTCTCTTTGTTCATCACCCGTAGCTTTGGACTTAAGGTTCAGATTTCGTCTTGTGACTAACAGCTCTCCTTTGGGTGGCATCTCCACGTCTATCTCTTCTACTTCTGAATGTTCATCCTCGGATTCGATCTCTCCATTATCTCGGATAACCATCACTCTTTTGTTAGAACACTCATTGGAATAATGCCCAAAACCTTTGCATTTGAAGCATTGTATGTCACGGGACTTGGAGGTTGATGGCTTGTCTTTCCCTTTTGTGTTCTGCTCTTCAGCCCTTGCTTTAGGAAATGACTTAGGATCCTTGTAAGAACTGAATCTGTCGTCCCTTGGATAGTTAGGCTTACTTGGACCAGAATGAGACTTGTAGCTTCTTCTCTTGATTTGTTTCTCGAACATGATAGCCTTATGTAGAAGCTCGTCTATCTCAACATAGTGATGAACCTCTAACCGGTCAATGATTTCTCTGTTCAGCCCTCCCATAAACCTTGCCATTGTAGCTTCACTATCCTCTTGAATATCCGCTCTAGTCATAAGAGTTTCCATCTCTTTGTAGTACTCTTCCACGGAACGGTTTCCTTGTGACAATGATCTGAGTTTAAAGTGTAACTCTCTATGGTAATGGCTTGGCACAAACCTCTTCCTCATCAGAATCTTCATGTGGTTCCATGTCTCAATGGGAAAGTCTCCAGCACGTCTTCTGGCCGTGACCAATTGATCCCACCAGCTTAGAGCATAATCTTTAAATTCTGTGGGAGCAATCTTCAGCTTGTACTCTTCCGTGTACTCTCTACAATTGAACACAAGTTCAATCTTCTTTTCCCACTCCAAATACTCTTCTGGATTGTTGGTGCCTTGGAATGAAGGAACTGTGATTTTAAGGCCAGCAAGTTGATCAACATTTCGTGGTTGTCTTTCTTCTCTATCACGTCTCCCTCTCCTCGACCCTCTAGATGAATGACTATAGTATTGTTCTACGTCCAAACCGACTTGATTTCTTCTGTCCCTTTCAGTGATAGACCTTTCCAGATCAGTCCTTATATTAACAAGTCGCTCATCCATCATAGTAGCCATTCTGGACATGAGAGCATCCAACAACAACTGATTCGGATGGTTCTGATTTTGATTGTTTGCCATAAGATTTTCCTCCTCTTGTGATCCCACCATTTTTCCTGAAACAATCAACAAATAGATCACCAGCAACAAGTCCTTTTCGTCATAGATATGATAGCATAGGTCAAAACACAAAAATAACTCTTCAAATGACCACAAACTCTCTTAAACCCGAAACTGACTGTTTGACTAGATCTGACAAAATAAATTATCAAATCACAACGAAAAATCCTGGAAACAATTTTATAAAATACTAGACTCAATTTCGATTCAAACACAGTTGGATTCGCAATTTTATCTAATACCAAATAATTATGAAAATTCGAACAAGATGACAGACGGATAGTCACCAATTGTGTAGGATTCCAAAAGACAAAATAAAACAAAAACAGATCGAGTTAGAACAACACAACCTGATTCACGAAGGCAGCTCTGATACCACTTGATATGATCCTAGGAGGAGGATCGACGTCCCTTGATGCTACTTCGTGGGTTGCACTTGATTCACGGACAACGAACGGTCAAAATGGGCGAACGAACGGACAAGTGATTGAACGAACGTATGATTGATGAAAACGAACACGAGTGGATGGATCGGTGATGGAAATGAACGTGATCGAACGAGTGAAAAGGTGAAATGAACGGATCCGTGAATTGATAGAAACTTCTAAGAGTTGCGGAATGACTCTTAGACTTTCGGAGGTTTGAAAATGCAAGGATGTTGAATCCGAATACACTTAAATCAAACCAGATGATCAAACACTTGAAAAGGATTTTAAAAATAAGAAGTTTGATAAAATGAAAGAAAGAACAAGGGAGAATACATATAGAGTTTGAACATGCATGGGAAATAACAAAAACATAAATGATAAAGACCAAATTCGAAATAACCCTTGACTTGCTTCTCCTTCCTTGTTTTCGAAATGGTAGAATGATAAGAAGTGGGCTGGATTCATCAAGAGGCTAGGATGGAGTGTTATGGGCTTGCCTCATTAAAAACCTCTCTTAGAAAACCCATTGGGACAAAACTAAGAGGAGGGAAAAAGAGTGCAAACCATAACACCTCTCTTGACGAAGACTTAAGTAGCTTGAATCACAACCAGAGTAGTTGGATAAGCATACTCAAGTTGGCCCGGAATGGTGTGTAGGAGTTTGCTGAAAGCGTCCTTGAACTTGAGTGACTTGGATCGAGTGATTGGACCGAGGGGAATGTGCAAGGCATCTTCTCCTTCTTCCTTAGTCTTCTCAGCTTCATTCGATTCCTTTGCTCCATCTTTGTTTCCTTCAAGTTCTGGTTCTAGTTGTCCTTCCTTGTCCATAGTTTCTTTAGCTCCTTCCTCAGCCATGATCATATCAAGAAGTATGCACAACAATTGCTTGAAAAGTTTGGAATGGAAGAATGCAAGAGTGTAAATACACCAATTACGCCTCAGGTCAGAGGTGTGGAAGTAGGAGCTAACCTTGAGAATCCAAGAGTTTACAGAAGTATGGTTGGAGGGCTACTATACCTTACAGCCACTAGACCTGACCTTGCTTTTGCAGCCTCTTACCTATCTAGGAACCTGGCTGAACTCAAAGAGCAACACCTGCAAGAAGCAAAACGAGTGTTGAGATATGTCAAAGGAACCACTGATTATGGATTACAATTTCATGAAACGAGTCTAGTTGAATTGATTGGCTTCTCTGATTCAGATTGGGCAGGTTGTAAAGAGGACATGAGAAGCACTACTGGGACATGCTTCACTCTAGGCAGCGCAATGTTCACATGGCAGACCCAAAAACAAGACACCATAGCCCAATCCACAGCTGAAGCAGAATACATGGCCCTGAGCTCAGCCAAAAATCATGTCGTATGGTTGAAATGTTTGCTGGCTGAAGTAAAAGTAGACACTACAAGGAGCACAACAATTTATTGTGACAATACATCAGCTATAACAATTGGAAGAAATCTCGTCCAACACAGGAGAGCAAAGCATATACAGATAAAATATCATGTGGTTTGTGAAGCTGAAAGAGAAGGGGTGATTACCTAAATCCACTGTAGCGGAGAAGAACAGATTGCGGACATACACATGAAACCACTTGGAACTAAACGATTTGATGAGTTACGCCGCAAGCTAGGCGTAACAAAGAATCCAAACAGAGAGGACACAATTACAGAATCTTCACAGGCAATGCTAGATTTACAAGGAGAGAGAAGAGATCTGTTAGTTGGAAGAGAAACAAGACAGCCAAGTGATAAACCTCATACTAAATTGGAGAAAAGTAAAAATTTGAAGAACATACAAAAGGAAGGAGAAATTAGAGCGATGAGGGAGATGACGAACGGACCTGGAAATCACACCAAAACTGAAACGAAGATAACCCAGATGGAGGAGAAGAAACCATTGGGAAGCATCGAAGGAAAGGGAGAACTAAGAAACATCTAACTTCGATTTTGGTTATTAATCAACATACTTGAGAGGGAGTGTTGGTTTCAAGTAGATGATTAATAACTAAATTTGTAAGAGATGAGGGAGAGAGAGTTTGAGATTCAGAGAAGAAGAAAGAAGAAGAATCCAGAAAAGAGAAGAAGAAGCTTTAAGGAGCAGAGAGCAAAGGAAGAAGAAGAATTATTGAGTGTTTGCACTAAGGGTATTCGTAATGGGCTTGTAAACTGAATTAGGCCTATAAGTGTTTTATTTTTAGGACCATTAAACTATAGGTTAAAATATGTAGTATAAGTACTATGTGTATGACGTTTTAATGAAGTTTCAAAAGAGGTGAAAAGAGGATTAAGTCCAAAGCGGCTGCAACCTAAAATTGAACATCCACCACCAAAAATGTCGGGCGCAAAGATTTTCTATAATTTATCCTAAGATTTTCTATTTTATCCCTTATTAATATACTTTGTAGAAAAAAAATTATTGGTTAATTACATTATAATAGTGAAAATTAAACTATAATTTTTATCAAAAATATGTACTAAACACTTTAAATGACACTTATAATGAAACAAATTTTAAACTATAAAACAACACTGAAACGGAATAAACAAAAAAACTAAAAAAATTTCGGAGAGATTAAATCGAGAGCTGACGTGGCAAGCGACACAAAGGGTGATTTAGGTTTCTCTTGCGTGCTCCTCAATCCTCACCTCTTTGGCGGCGCCTGCCGTCCACCATGGAATCCTCGTCGGGAGCTTCGTTGCCGAGTAAGGAGGACTCACAAGTTCCTCGACAAAAATAATTGTATGCTTCATTTGTTCAAGACAAACCGAGCCTATCTAGGCATCAAATCTCTTTTTCCGTTGTTGAGGGGGCTGCCAGTGCAGGTTCCTGATGATATCCTTGAAGACTCTGCCCCTCTCTGGGAAAATTTTCTGATTGGCAAATTCTTTTCCACTTCGGCACCTCGTGTGGCAAAGGGGCATGTCATTGTCAATAAGATTTGGACTCTCGGGGACAAAACATTTAAGATCGATGCTTTTGTAGTCAATAAAACAACAATCAAATTCAGAATTAGAGAGAGTGCGATTCGAGAAAGGGTGTTGCGTATGGGTATGTGAAACATTGCGGATGTTCCTATGGTGGTCTCTAAATGGTCTCCAATTTTGGAAGAGGTGCAGCCAAATATCAAAAGAATCCCTATGTGGATTGTTATCAAACATGTTCCACATAAGAGGTTCACACGCAAAGGGTTGGGCTTCATTGCTAGTGCAGTAGGAGATCCCAAGCATTTACATCCAGACACGGAGCTGTGTAAAAGTTTTGAGGAGGCGAATGTGTTTGTTGAAGATGATTTATTGAAGGATTTGCCTCTATCTTTCCAGTTCAAATATGATAAAGGAGTAGACGCAGTGGTGGAATTCAAGTATCCTTAGCTTCTTCCAAAATGTCAATCATGTTCCAAATGGGGTCACTTGAAAGAAGCATGTGTTATGAACAAAGGAAAGCATTTTCTCGAATCAAAGTCTGTAGAAAATTGCGGAGAGAAGGAGACTCAGAAGCATAATGAGATTATTCTTGAACAAAATGTAAACCAAGAAGAGGTAAATGATGGAGTGCCAGAGAGTTTTTCTATTGAATCTTTGGAGAGTGCTGGTCTACAACACGAATCGACAAGTGTAGAACGTGATATACAATTGGTTGCAGGGGACACGGATTTAAGTGGAAATTCAGAACCAGTTGCGCCACAGGAGGAAACAGTGGACTTACATAGACCAGAGTTGGTCTTTTTAGAGAATAAAATAGATAAGGGAGGGAAGTGGAGTTCTATCTCACCAGCTAAAGCTGAAAAACGTCAAGAAAGAAATGAGTTTCAGGAAATAACAGTAGCAATATCTCCTTCCATGTTCTCTGTCCTTGCAGAAGAGAAAGGTGAAGAAGCTGAAAAAGTAGTCACCGAGGAGGCTTAGATCGAAGAAGGTGAGATAAGAAGTCATATAACGATATACAAAGATCATTCTGAAGAGAAGGGATCTCGACCTTCACTTTCCCAGGTATCAAAGGCCTCTAACAAGTGGCTATCGGATTCATCTACTCAAGCCGCTAAGGAGAAACTCCCAGGTGGTGGTCCCAAAAAAAAGAACATATTGTCTGGTTATTTTTGGAATGTGCGTGGTTTAAATAAAATTTCAACGCATTCAATCATCAGTAGTTGGGTTAACAGTGGAGGTATTCAATTTGGTTGCATGTTGGAGACGTGAGTAAAGAAGAATAAAGCTAACTGGATTGTAAATAAAATCTTTCAGAATTGGTCGTTTATGTCAAACTACGAGTTTCATCAGCTATGTTGTATCTGGTTATATGGAAGGAGAATACAAGGATAACTCCGGTCTATATAAGTATTCAAATGATTTTTTGTTAACTTACTTGAAGGGGCGGAGAAAGAATTTTTATGTTTTATTTACGCTTCAAATTTTGTGGAGGAACGTCGCATACTTTGGGAAAATATTCAACGCCTCCATGATTCACCAATTTTCAGGGATAAACCTTGGTTACTTAGATTTTAATGAAATTCTAGATGTAGACGAACACTCTCATTCTCATGACTCCACACTGGTTTTGTTGGGAATGAGGGAATTTCAGGATTAAGTACGGCGTTGCTCCCTAACTTATCTGGTTTCTCATGGTCCACTTTACGCATGGTGTAATAAGCGCATGAGGGGTTAATTGTAAGAAGCTCGATAGAGCTTTGGTCAATGACAGCTGGTTACGGAATTGAAGTTATTCATATTGTGTATTTGAATCAGGCGGTTGTTCGGATCTCTCAAGAGGAAGGATTAACATGGATGCAGAGATTTCACGTGGTAGAAAGCCATTTAAGTTGTCGAATTTTCTTACGACACTCCCTCAGTTTAAGGAAGTTATTGGTAAATACTAGAAAGACACAGACCCCTTACATGTCTCTACATCGTCTTTATTTTAATTATCTAAAAAGTTGAAGGGTTTAAGGCCAGCTTTAAGAGACATGGGAAATACTCAGCTTGGTGACATATATCGTCAAACTAAAGATGCATTAGAGGATCTTCGTTCAATGCAGGAGGCAACATTTAGAGACCCTCAGCTACAAACAGTAGCTACTGAAGCTTTGGCCTATAAAAATGCGAGCGTTTATCGGGTTTAAAAGAAGGTTATTTGAAACAAAAAGCAAAGCTTCATTGGTTGAATTTGGGTGATCAAAATAATAAAAAATTTTACAAGACGACGGAGATTCGAAAGATGAAGATGAGAACTTGAGATAGCAAAGCAAAGATTGGATAAATGCAAACCAAGGGTAAAAGTTAAGTTAAAAGTAACTTTACTTGGGTTAAAACCATTTGGGACCACAAAGAGGAGCAAACATGAGCGTTTGTGTTGGTGATAGCTGGAGCAAGAAGATAAGTTTGTACTTCTTGTGGATTAATTACAAACTGAAGGCTTTGTCCAAGACAACAAAACGCAAGAGAAGTGAGAGTCACTTTGGGCGTTTTGGGGATGTGCACTAGGGTTGATGTGTCACCCATATATAAGCTGATATGAAGATTGAGAGAGTAAGTATGAATGGGAGTGTGATACTGCACAGAGAAACACACATACACTAAGGAGAGAAAGCCATTGTTAAAGGCATAAGCTTTTAGAGTTTTCTCAAGTAGATCAGGAAGTAGTACAGAGTATTAATGTGTTAGCTAGTAGGAGTTTTCACATTGTAATACTTGTATTTCTGATTCGTTTATAGTGGATTCCGAGCTGAAAGTCTCGGCGAGATGTAGGTAGTGTCACATTGACACTACTGAACTCGTTAAATGTGTGTGTGCTCCCATCTCTTTCTCTATACTCTGCCTCAGTCTCTGTTTTACTCTCTGTTTCAGTTCTGTTTCAGTTTGTTTTGAATCAAACAACTTCAGATCTTGGTTTGCTGAGGTTTAAGCTCATAAAGTAATCACCTTTGAGCTTCTAAATCCTTAACACGAAAGATGAAGAATTCAATCCAGGATATCATAAACCCAAATGGTGATATATTAAAGGTAAATGAGGATATAAAAGGTGAAGCGGAAATATATTTTAAGGAATTTCTAGCTCTTAAGCCGTTGAATTATGAGGGAATGTCGGTAGAAGATTTGGAGAAGTTGTTGGACTATCGTTGCTCTCCTACTGATCAGTCTTTACTAATAAGTGAAGTAATAGATTCATAAGGTTATGTTCTCTATACCGGAAAAAAAATCCTCGGGACCGGATGGGTTCACTAGTGAGTTTTTTCAATTTACCTTGGTCGATCATTGGGAAAGATTTAACATCGGCTGTTAAATATTTCTTCATTAAAGGCTTCCTTTCTAAAGGCTTAAACTCTACCATCTTGGCGCTTATTCCGAAAAAGACACCGACAAAGAAATCAAGGATTACCGACCTATCTCTTGTTGCAATGTGATGTATAAGGTCATATCGAAAATTCTGTAAATAGACTGAAGGTTTTCTTGCCAAAGTTCATCATTCTAAACCAATCTGCTTTTGTTACAAATCGGTTATTGATGGAAAATGTGTTATTGGCAACGGAAATAGTCAAGGACTATCATAAAGAATCGATCTCTCTGCAGTGTGCTATGAAGATAGACATCTCTAAGGCTTTTGATTCAGTTCAATGGGAATTCCTACTCAACGTTCTAGCTGCTTTGAACTTTCCCAACCAGTTTATACATTGGTTAAACTTGTGCATTTTGACAGCCTCTTTCTCGGTCTAAATCAATGGTGAATTGACTGGTTTCTTCCGTAGCGAACGAGGTTTACACCAAGGTTTCTCTCTCTCTCTCCCTACTTATTTGTAATATGCATGAATGTGCTCTCTAAGTTGATCGATAAGGAGGCCATGGAGCAGAGAATATGTTACCACCCTCGATGCAAAATATAAGTTTAACACACTTATTCTTTGATGATGACCTATTGGTTTTTGCTGAAGCACGACATAATTCGGTAGAACAGGTTCTTAAGGTTTTTGATAAGTTTGATTCATACTCGTGGTTGGAGATAAGTATCGAGAAATCCACATTGTACATGGCGGGTATCAGAGAATACTCGCAACACAATTTTGCAACGTTTTCCTTTTGCATTGGGTGAGCTACCGGTGAGATACTTAGGACTACCTCTCCTCACTAAGTAAACGTATGAGGTAGACTACATCGTTCTAGACGGAGAAGAAATCGTTCTAAACTACTAAACCAGATTGAGGAAGAACTCTATTTACTTAATTTAGCGGCAGAGGAGGACATTTCCTTGTGGAAAGATCGGGCTGGGAACTACAAAGACAAGCTGTGTGCAAAAGGAACAAGGGCAATGATCAGAACTGTTAGCAACTTGAAAGATTGGTACAAGGGTGTATGATTCACTTACTCAACACCCAAATATTCATTTTCACTTGGTTAGCAATGCATAACAGATTATCAACTGGAGATCGAGTTTTACAATGGAATTTGGGACAAAGAACTGACTGCATTTTTTGTGGAGCAGGAGAAGAAACTCGAAACCATCTGTTTTCCAGTGTAGCTACTGAAATGCGGTTTGGTTCTCGCTCATGAGTCGTTTTCTAAACCAGCTCATCGTCCTCCTTACATGGTCTGCTCTAAAACGCACCAGCCTTTTTATTTTCCGCTATGCCTTTCAGTCCTCGGTGTATCTCATCTGACAAGAAAGGAATCGAAGACGGCATGACACGGTGAAGCTCCGGCATCACAAGCATCACTTGTTTCAACCATAGATAGAAATATCCGGAACCGTTTAGTTCCATCAACAACACAGGGGATCACCGCTATGAAGATGGGCTCTCTTTGTGCTTCATAGTTTCTTATAATTTAAGCATTTTCTAAACTCAAAGAAAAAAGCTCAGGAATAGGCTAGAAGGATTGTTACAAACATTGTACATCAGTTTTTGAATAAATTTTACATTATATTAAAAAAAACGGAGAGCATAATCGATATACTATGTTAAGAACCAAATTTATAAAAAAACACTCTTTACTTTTTTGTAGAGTGCTTCTTTGGATGATATTAACACAATTTATGTGGAGTGCTTCTTTGGATGTTAATAACACTCACTCCTTTGGATTTTGTCATATTTAATCAACCAAAATCTATAACTTTGTATTTTTCTTAAAGGCGATAAACATGATTAGTTTTTGATAATTAAGTGGCTATTAAGTCTCCTATGTTCTATGATCTAAAGCAGATTATCCCCAAACTAAAAACAATGCCAGCCATGATTTTTATTTATAATTTAATTAAATACATGCTAACACATGTAACCAATATGACTTTACAGATATTTAAACTTTCATAATTGAAGCTCTAGATACTTAAGTCATGAAAACAAAAGAAGTCATGATCTGCATTATATCTTGAAAGGAAACTCTAGGGAAAAAAAATCCTTCTAACGATTAAGAAGAAGAAGAAGAGCAAGATACCAATATATATATGTTATTTAATGGTTTAGTATCTTCTTTAATATTCGAGAGAATCTTTGTGCCCAACACTTTTGGAGGTAAATCCAGCATCTTCCACCGATTTTGGTTCTTCAAAGTCGGCCTTAATTTCAGCAAAAGTTTTTAAAAAGAAAAAGAAAGATGTGAGTAATAATAAACATTTATAACATAAACATTCTAGTTTTACTAAAAGAAAGCCGGTAGATTACCATTACTAGCTCATAGCCCTTCATCTTTACAACCTGTTCAGGTTTTAATTCTCCATTGAGAAGTCTTCTAGCTAGCACTCGTGAGTTCTGATAACACATGAATGAAAAAAACAAATCAAGAACACAATATAAGAAAAATGGAGGAAAAAATGAATTAAACTAACCTTGAGTTTCTCAACCAGAAGCTCCAACTTGTAATTAAACTTTGGCATATCATCGGCCAAAAAATCATATAAAGCCTGCTCAAGAGCAAATGCCACCAAAATAACATCATTTGGCCACACAAACTCAAAATCACCAACTTGCTCCCCCTTATTTGCACAACACATGTGCAAAAGTAGTGCTTCTAAAAGCACCTCCAATTTATTGTCACGATCCAAATTATTGGGTGATAATAACTCTAACTTCTTCCAGACCAGCTTATAATCAGACGAATTAACTTCAGTTCTGTTTTCAGAACTCATTCTCTCAGCTTGTAAGACACACTTTTTCCTAACAGATCTTTTACGCCTCGGGATCTTAGTCATTTGGACATTCTTAATGTCAGGGAGATCACCAATTCGCGAAATCGTCTTTGCCACAAGAACATCAATCTCAAACTTTTGCTGCACAGCAAAGCATTTATCAGAGAACTTCCTCAGCTTTTTATTAATATTATCATAAACCTTTTGCACGATGAAGTCGGGATGCTTAGTAAGGTTTGGGATTTGCTTATCATCTGGCACAAAATACACAAGACACTTGTGCTTCACAGATTCAGCAAACACTTCATCACAATGGAAACTGAAGAAAATCTCCTTCGAGTTTCCGGATTCCCACTTTCCAACATATTTTGTTTCTATATCTTCTTGGCGGTAAAGCCATTGCACCTCTAACTTCACAAGTCCATCTTTTGCTCGTACATAAATATCCTGTCCAACAAACCATTGAAAAATCATATCAATTGTTGATTATGATAAGAACAACTGAAAATTATACTAAAAAAAAAGGGAGAATTTTTATCCTTTTTACCTTGATGATCGCAATGTAAGTGTTTTGGTTTAAGTTTTCTGGAACCAAAAGCACCATGTCCTCCTAAGAAAAATAAAAAGAAAAAAATCTAATGTAAAGTGTACTACAATACACATAAAGAACAAAAAAAATGTGTTTCATTATGAATATCGTTTTAGTCTTATCACACAAATTAAAATAAATTGTTCTATGTCTACGAATAACTTTTATTTAAAAAAAAAAAAAGAACTCTAGAAATTGTTGTCATCAGTAAAAAGCTTTTAAATTGATTAAAAAAATCCTAAGACAAAACAAAACTCACCAGTCCATATTGCGTGCCATGAAACTCAAATGTCTCATAATGAAATTTCATATTTTTTCCCTCACCAGTAAGCTTAATCAATTTGCCAATTGACTTTGCGCAATCCTCCAGTCTCCACTCTAACTTTGCTTTCTTCTTCCCTTGCATTTCCTCACTCTCCTCCCTCTTCTGCTTTATCCGCTTCATCTGCTTCATCTCCGTTTCTTTGGCACTAAACCTCGAATCCCTTAGCCTCGACAATGGAACCTCGTCTTCATTTTTGCTCATCAACACTTCATTCAATTTCTGGGTAGACATCTCTTTGGTCCAATACTTTCTTATGCGGGTCATAGTGAAATTTGAGCTTTTTCCGGGACTTTGGATTTTATATTACAAATTTGTTTTTCGCCCTACAGTTATCGAATCATAACGAAAACAAATGTTAAAATCAACCTAATACATTAATAATAAGTGACATAACATTTAATGAAATGAACAATGATGTACGAGTGGTAGAATAATACGAGATTTTGTAATCGTTGCATATGGTGTAGGTATGGTAACCATATATAACTTAGATTATTCATACTAGTTACTCAAATGTGTACCTGATTCTTATCCCACCTGACCAATGTTTGGATATGTCTTGGCTTCGTTGAACAAATAGATAGCCAAATTTCTGGAGTGATAGATTCTGTAAAGCTTTTCTGAGCCTGTTTCTTTTATAATGGTTTCAATAATCTTGTCTCTGCAATATTATATACTAGTTTATATCAGCAAATGAATATTACTAGGTAAAAGACAATACATACAAGGAATTAGTTTCATACGATAAATGTGTTCTATTTTTTTCACTTTTAATAAATACCCAAAAGAAGAAAGATAAGGAGGTAAAAAAGGAAAATGAAGAAAAAAATAATAATTATATAGGTAGTCAACAACTCATTTTCCTTTTTTTGTTAAAAATTACAACTATTTGAAAATTATGTGAACTGTCATTTACAATTTGTGCAAGAGTGCAATGTATTTGGTTTATGTGACCTGTATAAAGGTAACGTTCTAAAATTAGCTAGTCACGCGGTCATGTTTTTACCTTTTAATCGAACTCTAGAATTTGCACACAAAAAATTGAACTCGTTAGACATAAGACATACATATACAATGGGAACGGACGTTATACACTTTAGATTAATGTAGTCGATGATAAAATCTAAAAATAATGTGTAAAGTGAACACAACATATGTAATTCAAATTTGAATATATATTTACTAAACAAAAAATCATATATAATAATTAATATAGTTTTCATATATTAGATATTATTATCAAATGTCAATCATACTATAATTTATTAAAGATTTAAAACTGATTCTAATTCCTCGTATAACCAAACATTATCTAATTGAGTGTATATAAAAATAAAAATAAAATGAATCTCCGCAATAGTGCGAGTACAAAAATCTTGGGGTGTTTTGGGTAAAGATCAACGATAGAACTCCCGATGCACTAGTAAAATCACAGTGTTAATAGTGGAGGATGACGAAAATGGCTAACAAGGTCAGACGCTCTAGTACAATATCTTCTTGAACACATAAAAAGCGATATGGATGCATCAAACCACTGCACTCTTTTAACAATTATCCACGAGATTTGACGCTATTCCATTACTCCAAAGCCTCAAAGCCTACAAAATCAGTTATGCTATAAACATCATGATTTCAATGAGAAATGGTCATGCCTCACATATTCAGTAGACATGTAACCGTTGAAATCAACAAGAAAACTTTGGTATTGTAGAGGTTTTAGTCTTCAATCCATGTAGAGAATCGTAACCTCACTTGGTATGAGAACGCACCAGAACTCTCTATGATCAAGATTGATCACTCTCTTACTCACGAATTGAATACGAACTGCAATAAGAAGAAGTAGAAAACAATGAAACACAAGAACACAAGCCGATTTATCCAGTTCGAGATGCGAGATGCAATCCCTACGTCTGGCCAAGTTCACTAGCTCGGAATTCAGTAATATCAGTATCTTTTACAGCTTACAAGTTTCTTTCTCAACCCAGAAATACAAGCTTATATATGAGTCTACCTTTGACTAGCTTTGACTCAACCTCCATAACGGCTTAAACAAATCCTTTAACATCTCTGCAACTGCTTGGACTCAGATCTGCAACTGCTTGGACTCAGATCTGCGACTCCAACTACTCAGTCAGCTCTCACACTCAAATGCCGTTTTCGCTTCTGCTTTAGTCACGAGTGAAGATGTTCTCGAAAACTCCTTGAAACAACCCCGTTTCAGAGTAAGCTATTTGACCAGTCCACAAAATTGATCCAAACCGGACTCAATGCCTGGTACATTTAAATTCGTTCCCAAACCGGAAGATACTGATTCTTCTAGAGGTTCTCATATCACACCAACAAACTCCACCTTCGTTTGATATGCCTCATGCTCCTTAGTGATTCCTACAACTCAGATGATGTTTCAAGTTTAAGGTCCTGAAATACCCTGTAAGCTCAGCAAACCTCTGAACTTACCTGTGCTTAATACCTTTGTGAAAATGTCAGCACGATTCTCACTTGTATGCACTTTAGAAACCTTTATACACCCTTCATCAATTAGTTCCCTCACAAAACTTAGCTTCACCGCCATATGTTTTGTTCTTTCATGGAACACATTGTTTTTGGCCAATGCAATCGCACTCTGAGAGTCACAGAACATTTCAACCGTCTTCTGTGAATATCCAAATTCCTCACTTAAACCTCTCAGCCACACTGCTTCCTTTGCTTCATCTGTTAGGGACATATATTCTGATTCGGTAGTTGATAACGCCAGTACCTTTTGAAGTGTTGATCTTCAGCTGATTAAGCTTCCACCAGCCATGAATGCATAGCCTGTTAGGGACCTTCTTCTGTCTAAGTCTGTTGCATAGTCAACATCACAAAACCCACAGATCTTGAAGTCATTACTCCTTTTGAATACCAAATTATGTTTTGTAGTCTCCCTAACATATCTGAGTATCCATTTCACAGCATCCCAGTGAGTTTTAATCGGATTACTCATAAACCTTCTTATTACTCCTACTGGTTAGGCTAAGTCAGGTCTAGTTCCAATCATGATGTACATCAAGCTACCTACAACATTAGAGTAGGTTACTGACCTCATAAATTCAGCATCCAGTTGTGCATGTTCTTTTGTGGCTGCTGACAACTTGAAATGGACACCCAAAGGAGTTTGAACACCTTGAGCTTCATGCATTCTGAACTTATCCATCACCTTTTCTAAGTAGCTTGCCTGCGAGAGCCTCAGGATTCCCTTCTTTCTGTCCCTAAAAATATCGATTCCCAGAATTTTCTTCGCAAGACCCAAGTCTTTCATTTCAAACCTGGAAATTAGTTGTTGCTTTAATGTTGATATCTGATTCCCTTCTTTGCAAGCAACCAACATATCATCTACATAGAGAAGTAGATAGAGATATGTACTAGAAAACTGTTTTATGTAAACACAAATGTCATGTGTGCTTCTGACGAATCCAACCTCCATCATAAACACATTGAATTTTTGTTTCCATAGTCGAGGAATCTGCTTTAGACCATACAAGGACTTCTTAAGCAAACATACCATCTCTTTTTCTCCTTTCTCCACATACCCTTCAGGCTGAGTCATGTAGATCTCCTCTTCCAACTATCCATGCAGAAAAGTTGTTTTTACATCTAACTGCTCCAACTATAAGTATTCCTAAACAACTACAACCATCAAGAACCTGACTCACACATGTCTTACCAGTTGGGAGAAGATCTCATTGTAGTCTAGGCCTTCTTTCTATGAGTAGCCTTTTGCTACAAGTCTAGCTTTGAACTTAGACCCTTCAACTCTTGGAATCCCTGGTTTCCTCTTATAGATCCACTTACAACCCACCAGTCTTCTGTTCTTAGGTTTAGGAACTAAAACCCAAGTTCTGTTCTTGTTCAAAGATGTTATCTCCTCATCCATGCCACCATTCTACTCTTCTTTGCATGGATCATTCATTGCGGCTTCATAATCCTGTGGTTCAGTTTCTCCACCATCCTCAGATACTAGTAGCACCAAATCAGTGAAATTACCTTCACCAAACCTATTAGGAGGTCTAATTACTCTTTTATCTTTGTCACGCGCCAGTAAGTAATTATCCAACCCTGTACCCTCTGATTCTGTATTAGATTCTGAACTTTTTCTAGGTCAGTGAGGTGACTTAACAAACCGGGAGCTTCGATCTCAGTTATGGAACTATCTTGAGTATCTTCACCTGATCTAGTATTTCCTTGATCATTTCTGCCCATTTCAAACTCAATTGAGGTGATCGTATCATCTTCTGTTTCACTTACCAGACTCTTATAATTCTTCGTTTCATTGAATGTAACATTTCTTCTTAAGATACTCTTTTTATCCTCCAATGACCAAATCTTGTATCCTTTCACACTTGGAAGATACCCAAGGAACACTCCCGTCCTAGCTCTTGGTTGTAGCTTCCATTCATCAGTACGATAGTAACATAATCTTCCAAAGGTCCTTAAATGGATGTATCCTGGGGTTGCCTTTGTCCACAACTCTTCTGCTATCTAAAATTCTACTGCAGATGCTGGTGATCTATTAATCAGATACACTGCTGTGTTAATAGCTTCAGCCCAAAAAACCTTTGTCAAACCAGATTCCCCAAGCAAACACCTAACCTTTTCTAGAATTGTTCTATTCATCCTCTCAGCTACTCCATTATGTTGAGGGGTGTGAGATATTGTTTTATGCCTCACTATACCGTTCTCTAAGTAGTAACTATCATACTCTCTATTGCACAATTCTAAGCCATTGTCAGTTCTGAGCTTTTTGACTTTAAGCCTAGACTGCTTTTCCACCATAGTCTTCCATTCTACAAACTTTTCAAACGCTTGGTCCTTAGTCTTCAAAAAATATTCCCAAACCTTACTAAAATGATCATCTATCAAACTCAGGAGTGACTTTTTCCTAACGATTCTGGTACTGTTGGTGATCCCCACAGGTCTGAATGCACATATTCTAAGCACTTAAGTGTTGAGTGCTTACCTGTTGAGAAGCTTATCCTATGAGCTTTACCTAAAACACAGTTTTCACATAATTGAAGGCATGAAACCTTTCCCTTTTCTAAAAGACCTTTCTTTACCAGTGTGTCTAATCTTTTTTTGGCCTAGATAACCTAATATGTTGTGCCACAACTCTGTTTCATCCTTCTTTATTGTTGTGCTTGCCTCTCCTATGACACTGCGACCTTGCAAGAAGTAAAGTGAACCATGTTTACTTGCCTTTAGCACCACCGTGCATCCCATACAAACTTTCAGCATTCCCTTTTCTAAAGTAAAAGAACATCCCTGAGCTTCAAATGTACCTAACGATAGCATATTCCTTGTTAATGTAGGTACATACCTTACATCCTTTACCACTACTATCCTCCCATCTGAAGTCTGAACTCTTACACTGCCTATCCCATTTACCTCTGATAGACTTTCATTTGCCATTCTTACTGATCATGCATCAAATTCTCTTAACTCCACAAACCAATCTCTTCTTGGCGTCATATGGAATGTACACCATGTGTCTAATATCCAGATCTCATTGAAGTTTACTGTCTCTGTCAAGTTTGCCTCAGAGACCACTAATGACTCCACAAACTTCTCAGTTTCTTGAACCGCTGATGAATCCCCTTTCTCTTGGTTCTGTTTCTGCTGGCCCTTCTTTGGACAGTCTTTCTTGTCCTTCTCTCGCACATATCCAGCAGGTTCTCGTCTTGTCCTTAGATTTAGATCTTGATCTTTCCCTTTTCTTTTTCTGTATCCCATCTCTTGTCACAAATCTTCCTCTGTTATTCCCATTTGAGTAGAGCCCTTCACCTTGAGTCTTGTTTCCTCTTCCACTAGCACCTAGCTCTAGTTGCTTTAAGTGGATGGCACTTATAACTTCTTCCATGGACAGAGTGGCTTTATCCATATCTCAGCGTGTCTCACAGCTGATCAAACTGCTTAGGCAGAGACATTAGGAAAAGGATGGCATGATCCTCATCCGAAATATCTACTCTAACATTACTCAAATCTTTTATAATCCTCACAAACTCATCTATGTTGCTCTCAATAGTCAAAGACTCATTCATTTTGAAGCCATAGAGTCTAATTCAGATAGATCTATTCGGTAGCAACTGAGACACGTACAACGAATCTAGGACCTTAAACATACCAGTTGCAGCATTTTCCTTAATAATCTTACGGAGTACCTGATCACTTACACTACGAATAATCGTGCTGCAGACCTTTCTTTGTTTTTCTACCATGGCTGGATCTGTTTCCTCCTCCATTGTTGGTTTATGCGATCCTGATTCATCTGTCGCTTTATCTTTGTTATCTTCTTTCTTCACTAATGTTGAACCTTTGTTCAGTTCTGCCTCCTGAGCCTTTAGAGCTTCCATCAATCCGATGATTTCCAGATATGCAAGAACTTTTTCTTTCCATAGATTGTAGTCAATCAATCCGTTGAACTTTTTCACATCGATCCTTGAAGACTACATCGCGGAAGAACTAATCGATTGAACCGTCGGCTCTAATACCACTTGTAGAGGTTTTAGCCTTCAATCAATGTAGAGAATCGTAACCTCACTTGGTATGAGAACACATTAGAGCTCTCTATGATCAAGATTGATAACTCTCTTACTCACGAATTGAATACGAACTGAAATAAGAAGAAGAAGAAAACAATGAAACACAAGAACACAAGCCGATCTATCCAGTTCGGGATGCGAGATGCAATTCCTACATCTGGCCAAGTTCACTAGCTCGAAATTCACTAATACCCGTATCTTTTACAGCTTACAAGTTTCTTTCTCACCCAAGAACAAGATTTTTCCCTAGAAAATATACAAACCCAGAAAACTCCCAAGTGTTTATATTTAAATCTCTCACTTTCTTCAAAAACCCAGAAATACAAATTTATATATGACTCTACCTTTGACCAGCTTTGACTCAACCTCCATAACGGCTTAAACAAATCCTTTAATAGCTCTGCAACTGCTTGGACTCAGATCTACGACTCCAATTACTCAGTCAGTTCTCACACTCAAATGCCGTTTTGGCTTCTGCTTCAGTTACGAGTGAAGATGTTCTCGAAGACTCCTTGAAACAACCTTGTTTTAGAGTAATTTGTTTGCCTAGTCCACAAATTGATCTAAACCGGACTCAATGCCTGGTACATTTAAATCCATTTCCTAACCGGAACATACTGATTCTTCTGGAGGTTCTCATATCACACCAACATCCTACAAGTATATTGGCAAAATAATAAAGCAATCTTTCCATGCATCATTCGCATCGTCTTATCAGAGTTTGTCCCCCATTTGCTAAACAGTCATCATCTGCATGACCTCACTTCTTATAGACACCACAATGTTGTCAAGAAAACTCAAATGTAACATAAACCTCTTCTCCCTTGGATATTGAAAATGTAACAATTTGGTAGCTCTTCTGAAAGATCAACATCAATTAAATCCTTCGGCTTCAATACTTGTCACAAGCTCTGTGTCCAGCTGGTGCAACCGCATAGGATGCCCTATCGACGGATCTCCTCTTAGCAGCTTGGAGCTGCCAAAGGAGCTAGTGCTTGATGTGGGGTCTCCACTAGCAGTGTTGGAGACCCTAGTCCTTTTAATCCTGGATGCTTCACTTGTCTTCAATGTGTAAGTACGATTTGTTCGAGGAGAAGCTGTAGGCTCTGCGAACTAAAGTTTAGAGGACTGGCATAGGATCACAGACTCTCGTTGCAACTCTGAAACTATTTACGTTGAACTCGTTTCTTTGCCAAGACGATTTCTTTATTGTAAAATCTATGTTTCGTCTTTTAAGTTGTTAACTTAACGCGTTGCGTTTACTATTTTGTTGTTGTAAATTCATTGTTTCGTAGATTTTGGTCTTTTTTGGTTTTAGTGTATCACTGTAACCTTCTGTCAAAATTCTGAAAACAGTATAAAACTTAACATTCATACCAAACCAAAAAAAAACTTACATAATGCTTTGTGTAATTGTAATCACATCAAGCTACAAGAAGAAGGCAAAAAACAAGTAACAAATACAACTTCATTCGAAAGCTTTTTCCTGTTGTCTCTTCATCCATGTTTGAGTTGTTGTCAGAGAGCGTGGAGGCATCTTGAACATTGCCTATTCATCACCAACAACCATGCCTTGATCTTGTATAGACATTGACATTTTCTTGTATTGTTTTGTCCCTCAATACGTAAAAAACGCGCAGAGCTTGGAATATTTTTAAGGTGGTCAGATCAAAACCATCTCAACTACCTCCTTGATTGATTTTTGTATTTTTCTTTTCCATTGACAGATTCTGAGGTATTGAAGTTGAGAAAGGGGATTAACAACTCATGAGGCATGCCTAATAACTTCAAAATGAATATATCTCAGACTATATTGTCCTGTTTACCCTTTGGCAAAATCATACTATCCGCTTCTTCTTCTTCTTATTCTTCTTCGACCTGTAAAATGTTTCTAACGTATGTAATCAGTGTAGAACATGATAGAGCTTGATGATCCTCTAAACTGAAGAAACTTGAGTTTGGGTACAAGGGCTTTCTCAACATCATCTCCTATTAGAAGTCGTGGATAACAAGTAATGTTTCTAGGTTTATGACAATGACTTCTTAAGAGATTCGAAACGGAATCAGAATCTGCCTCTTCCTCTTCCTCAAGACTTAATAATTTTAGAGAAGAGGCATATTCACTTATAATCTTATATATTTCTCAAGGAGCCGTTAGAGCCTTACTTATACAAGAAGGAGATAACCTAATGGTTTACAGAGGAAATGACCAAAGAGGACAAAGGAAATAAATATGAACAAAGCTTAAGATATTTTGTCTTTCTTGTACACCATTCATGTACACCAGATTCATAAGTCTGGCAAAGTCTGGTTCACAAATCTGGCAAGTGTTTCTTGTACACCGACTCTTGTACACCATTTATGTACACCATACACCAGATTCATAAGTCTGGCAAAGTCTGGTTCACAAGTCTAACAAAGTCTGGCCCGGTTCCCGAGCATCAACTCTGTACACGATTGGTGTACACCATTTTATAACACCCTCCCTCAAATTGGAGCATGGATATCGAGAATGACTAACTTGCGAAGGAAGAAATGAAATTATTTGTGGCCTAAAGCCTTAGTAAGAATGTCCGCCAGTTGTTGTTGAGAAGGAACATTTGTTGTAGTTATGATTCCAGCAAGAATAACATCACAAATATACTGATAATCCACCTCAATATGTTTGGTGCGTTCATGTTAAACCGGGTTGGCACTTAGAGCAATGGCGGATTTACTATCATAGAAGGTACGCATTGGTTGAGTATGAGAGACCCCCAGATCATGGAGCACCCGTTTGAGCGACATGAGTTCTTCAGTAACGAATGCCATGGCTTTATATTCAGCTTCCGCTAAAGAGCGAATAACAATGGGTTGTTTCTTTGTTTTCCAAGAGAGTGGTGTGTCACAAAGCTGCACAAAATACCCAGTAAGAGAACGACGAGTGAGAGGACAAGCCGCCCAATCACTATCACACCAACCATTAAGTTGTAGAGTAGACGTGCTGGAAAGAAAAATTCATTGACCTGGATTAGATTTCAAATAACAAACGACCCGAATTGAAGCATCTCAGTGATCCTGATGTGGATGTTACATGAATTGTGCCAAAGTGTGGGCAGAGTATGATAGCTTAGGGCATGTGACAGCCAAGTAGATGAGTTTACCAACCAAACGATGATAGCTTGTTGGATATGAGAGAAATAACGACTCAGAAAATGACAACCGATGATTCTGTTCAAGAGGAAGAACAATGGCATAGCTCCAAGGAGACATGTTTCAGCAATAATATCCAAGACGTATTTCTTCTGAGACAAGTAGAATCCTTGATCATTGCGGCTTACTTCAATGCCTAGAAAATATTTGAGCAACCCGAGATCTTTCATGTGGAAGCAAGATTCAAGATAAGATTTGAATTTTTCAATAGCGGCAGAACAACTACCTGAGATGATCAAGTAGTCGACATAGATGAGCACATGTACATATGTCCCATTGTTGTTATAGCTGAACAACAAGTAGCCAGACAAAGGTTCTTTAAAACAATATTGTTTCAAAGATGTAAAGAGCTTGGAGAACCAACACTTTGGAGCTTCTTTTAGACCATATAACGACTTATGAAGACGACATACCTTTGTCGGATCATCACAATGAAAACCTTGAGGCAATTTCATGTAAAATTCTTCCGTTAGATCGCCATGGACGAAGGCATTATGCACATCCATTTGATGTACATGCCAGTCACGAGCAGCAGCCATTCCTAGAAACAATCGTGCCGTGCTCATTTTAGCAACATGAGCACATCTCATCATAATCCACTCCTTGTTGACGATATCCCAAAGCTACTAAACGAGCCTTGTATCTCTTTATCTCCCCATCAGATCGGTACTTAATCTTATAAACCCTTTTTCTCTAATAGCTCGTTTCCCTGGTGGTAAACTCACAATCGAAAAAGTTTGATTCATCAGTAGAGATTCAAGCTCAGCAGATGCATTTCGCCAAAACTTTTTCAATCACAGCTCGATTATAAGTTGTGGGTTCCATCCCGGCAGTGACAGCCACTAGAAAGGCCTTGTGAGGCGTGGAGAAACGATGGCAATCCACATACTTCTCAATCGGATAAAGAGAGGAAAATGTAGCCGCAAAGGATGAATTGACACTCAAAGTATTGGTAACATAGGGTCTTAAAAGTACCGACTTCTGGCGAAGACCTTTCCTAAGTGGTGCCGTCTCCAGTACTCTTACAGTAGACCCACACACCGCCGACGACACAACATATAGCGGAGGATCCTCAAGTTGTGTGTCCACTGATACAGGTGGAGGCGACGAAGAAGTCGCAACAGGAGAATAAGGAATTTCTTTACTTTCTGGGGCCGAGTTTAAAAGGAGAGTTGTTGGACCTGACCGTGCATCAAAATTTGGCCCATTCTATTCATGATAATCTAGCAAAATCGATGAAGGAGATGACAGAAACTCACAGCCCAAGTCATAATTACCATCCTCCCCAGAATGCTCCTCTGCATATGAAAACTATGTTTCTTGAAAAATTACATCTCGAGGGACGAATAATTTATGTTCCTCTAAGTCAAATAATCTCCAGCTATTTTGTCCATGAGGGTAACTAACAAAAACACATCGCTTGGTTCTTGATGCAAATTTGTCGCCTCTATGATTTTGGTTATGTGCGTAGCGAAAAGAACCAAAAACACGAAGAGAAGCGTATGTAGGAACATTTTTATACAACATCTCATATGTAGATTTTCCTTGAAGAAGCATTGACGGTGTTCGATTGATGAGATAAGTCGTCGACAAAATGCACTCTCCCCAAAACTGAATCGTCGACAAAATGCACTCTCCCCAAAACTGAATCGGTAAATGTGATTGAAACCGCAAGGCTCTAGCCACGTTCAAGATATGTCTACGCTTCCTTTCAGCGGGATACTGACGTTCAGATCATTGAGAGACCAATGTACGAATTAACGTTAGTGGTCCAGAAATTGATGTTCAGATTGGTGATAATCATCTAGAGATTAGTGTTCATAATGACGTTCATGATTGTGGAGCCGATGTTCGGTTTAGTGTCAGCCAATGGGGATTGATGTTTAGATTGTTGTCAATGGACAATTTCGATAAGGGAAGTTATCGAGAAGTTTCTAAGGATCATTAGAGTCGCGGGAAGACTGTTCGAACAAAAAACAATCAACAATCAAAGAAATGAGTTTAAAATTGGATGGATCGATCAGTTACGGGTCACGGGCGAGCGATATCGTTCTGTAAATACGTTGTTATGCAGGGAGTTGTCATAAAATCATTTTGGGATTTTGGGGTGCACATCTCGGATTTTATGGTGAAGAAGAAGAGTTTATTGTTATCCATGGAGGAGACAAAAATATGGTTTGGTAAATCTTGGTTGGATTTGGAGAATGTAGATCGGATTCAATGTATGGGCAATGTAGGGCGTGCGGCGAAATGTTATTGCGTCTTAAAAAATATCGTCGGAAATCGCCAAGTATCGCCCGAGTGGTAACAAGTATCGCCAGAAATCGCCAAGTGTCGCCGGAGTGGTGACAAGTGTCATCAAAAAAACACCACTTGTTGAGAACGATGTGACAAGGGTTCGGTTGCATCGCCATATTTAGAATCGATGTGACGGAGGTAGGAGCTGCTCCGCCATGTGTCGGGAACGATGTAAAATGATTTTAAGGTCCTCCGCCATTTGTCAGAAAAAGACACTTATGGCGGTGGTTGGGACAAATGTCCACCGTGCTCTCTCTCCTCATCTTCTATAAATAGTGGTGGTGTTAGGCATAAGAAGCATTCACAAGAAAAATAGAGAGAGTTTTAGAGAAGGTCACTAAAAGGACGCTGAAGTGTTGTCCAACCGCAGTGGAGCCACCCGAGGAGATCAAAGAAATGTTCGTGAGCAAACTTGAGAGTGAGTCCTAGTCCCGAAGCTAATCCGCTAGTACAACGCATCACACACACTTTCTGAAAAATCACTGTGAGTTCTTAAGCATGTGAAGTAGCACATGATAGGTTTATTTATTTATGTTGTTAAAGGTTTGGATGTTGTGTAGTAGTTCTGAAAGTGTGGAGGTAGCTTGTGTGTTTTAGTTCTATAGTGGTAGATCTATATTGTTGTTGTGTGATGTCGCTGCTTGTGGAAGCAATTATGTGGTTGCTCCGTGTTAAGCTTTGTGGATGACGGGGTGTATATTAGTGTGGACTAATATATTGTAGTATTAGGAATTAGGGTGACTCATGGAACGCCTCCCCGTAATGTCAGATGGTCAGGAGATTGAGGAGCGCACTCAATGGACAAAACGTGGTCACTGTTTATGTAGACTTGGTGTCTATGAACAGATTTTCTATTTAGGACAGGGAGGGCGCTGAGTTCACATGGCCATAGGATCCTAGGTGTTGTTAGTTGTTGGGTGTGTCTTAGATGAATGTTAAGGTGCATTTCTAGGTGTCATAGATGAATGCATGTAGGCTTCTCTACTTAGTGGGTTGTTGCATGTTTATTACATTGTTGCATGGTTAGTGGTTTTTGCATGTTAGTTACTTTCATGTTATTGCTTGATTATTTGTTCCTAAATTGGTTGCTTGTTTATTGCTTGATTGGTTGCTTGTTTGTTTTTGTTAGGGATTAGGTGGGGTGAACTAACATTTTTTTTAGCCCTGTTCCACTAAGTAATATTAGGTTACTCATGACGCCACTTTTTGTTGCAGGTAACCTTAGGGGGATAAGTGAAACACCCTAACCCAAATAATCCTACCGATGCCACACTCGGATAGAAATTTTCGGTTAGATGCTTACACAAAATTACAAATATTTTTTATTTGTTTAACAATTCATATACAAAAAACATTCACGCAACAACATAGACATAATAATCGACTAAGTTTATCTCTTAACTTAGCCATACCTTAGCCACTTGTAGGTTATGTTCACTCGTCCAACGGACATCCACGTGAGTCCTTGCCAGCCATCCACGTGAGTCTTTGCCAGCCATCCACGAATAGTCCCTTATCCACGAGTTTTGTTGATATCTACCACCATATTATCCAAGATCCAACTTCGTACTTAGTTATTCAACCACCCACCCTACATAATCAAGCACAAAGAGATAGATGTTCGGATTTGGGACGTGCCAAACATCAACCGCGTTCTTCGCTCCTTAAGACTCGCTTGACACCATATTACTAGATTACCTAATCTACCTTGTTCACCATCGATCGTCAACCATCCATCGTCAATCGCTAACCATCATTTCCGCTAAAGCTCACCATGGTAAACTCAAACCGATTCTTCAACAACTCGCAACACATCTCGATCAACAATTCGATCCCCACTTGATCCATCCTCGATTACCACTCGATTATTATTGATATCCACAGCAATCAGACACCATCATCAAACACATATCGTCAGCCGCTCGTATGTTGAATGCCTGTCACATGGATCCAATCGACAATCATCGTCAATCCTTCAATGTTTTCTCTAACTTTTTCTCGAGATCCCTTATGTTCGACTATTAGAGTTCTTAGAGATGATCATCCCTAAGAGGCGACGATCCCATCTATTTATAATGTTAGGGTTTCACACTTAAGACTTAAAAATCCACCATTTAACGAACTGGGTTTGGGCTTGACAATTGGGCCTTGATGGACCGTCGATAGATACTCAATTATGCACATGGATCTAACGTTATCCTTCGTTTTTCCACGCTGTCCGTCCACTATCCATTTCTGTCCGAACATTTCCAATTTTGTGCGCACATATTCGATTGTGTCAGAGCATTGCCATTTCTGTCAAGCATGACAAACTTTGTCTGAACATAACCATTTTGTCCGAACACGTCGAAAGCTGTCCGAACGTTAGTCTCTCGACCATCCAACATGGATTTCTTAGAAATGAGCTTCCAAACTCATTTCTCTCGGACATTTGGATTCCTATCGCCTAACTTCGTCGATACTTTGCAACCCAACGATGATCCTCGGACCATTCTCGATGATCCTCGACAGAATTGTCGGACACGGGTGTTACAACTCTCCCTCACTTAGAATGAATTTTTACTTGAATCTAAATGTTGGAATCCTTTTCAACCTTAATCTTTCAACAAACTTACTTAAACTTTGCCTTTTAATCATGGTTCACTTACCATTGCTTGCAATCTCATCCAAGATTTCATAACACTTACCTTTGATACACCTCTTTCATTGACATATCAAAGTCCTTCCAACCAAAATTACTTCAATTCTCGATAACCTTTTACTTTTTAATGAGTTAAACACAATTTTTCTCGATCGTAGTTTCTCAATGGCTCGATAACAAATATTTTCCTTATTATTTCTTGAGCTGATTCAACAATATCTGATCATAATCTCCCAAAAACTGGATCTTATTACGTGATATGGCTACCTTAGACAACACCAACACTTTTCTCAATCTTTACTAGGCGATTTCAAATTCCACACTAACATATTGTCCGGCAGACTTTCTGGTCAGACTACGTTCGTCATTGATCCGCTGGTATCATCTAGTGTTATCCAACGATCTGTTGGTACCATCCAAGACTGGATCTTAACACATGATATGTCTTCCTTAGAAAATATCAACACTCTTCTAAACCTTTACTAGGCGATTTCAACTTCCACACTAGCATCATGTCGGACCACTTTCTAGTTAAACTACGTTCATCATTGATGCAATGGTACCATCCAGCGTTTGACAACAATTCATTGGTACCATCCAACCTCCGCCAACGATCCGTGTCTTAGCAAAATTCCAAAGTTTCTAAGAACATCGTCGTTTTTACCTCAACTTCAAACTAAAAGTGAATTGCTTCACACAACTCACTCAAATTTAGCGTTGGACCATTTGCAAATGCTCAAACTCTTAAATGTGTTCTTTCCAAAACTTTTCGGATTTCACTTTACCTTATAGATTTTCTCTTAGATCACACTTTGATACTTCAACAACCACAAATCATCATTGATTATTCTAAACTTAAACAAACCTTTCTTATATCGCTTTGTTCCTCAAGGAACTAGGGGATTCGTTACAATCCACACAAACATTCTTAGATCACGCATGATCTTACAAACAATCTTAGATCTATCATGATCCTTACATACATACTCGGTTTTGCATTGGTCCACCACGAAGATCTTATTACCTTTACGCCTTGACCCACCGCTAAGGTCTTATCATGGTTTTGCCTTGACCCACCGCCAAGGTCTTACCACCAATATGTTGTGGCTCACTACCAAGGTCTTTTCACGGATATGCTTTGATCAATCGCCAAAGTCTTACTAGCGATGTGCATTGACTGACTGCCAGTGTCTTATCGCTGATATACATTGACACACTGCTAATATCGTATAATACATATGCATTGACCCACTACCAATGTCTTACAATAGATATGCATTTACCCACTGCCAATGTCTTACAATAGATAGACATTGACCATTGGTGGATGTCTTACAATAGATATGCATTGACCAACTGCTAATGTTTTACACTAGATATGTATTGATCCACTGCCAATTTCTTACAATAGATATGCCTTGGTTGCACTACCAAGGTCTTTCAACAATATGCCTTGACCAACGTCAAGGTCTTATTACCGATATGCCTTGATTTCACTACCAAGGCCTTATTACATATACGTCTTGAAAACTTTTTCTTAGTTTTTAAAGACTTCATCAAAATTTATTGCATTGAAACCTTTTGCGCATTGTGGTTATAACTTTGGCAAGTTCATCTTGGCCCAACATTATCATCTTGGCAAACTCAACCAGCTCCCTAGATCGACTTACACCCGCGCCTAGGCAAACTTTCTTAGTTTCCAAGGACGCTTCACATTCGTCTTAGCAACTCGCAAGTTCCTAATGACTTCAAACATAAGGGCTTAAACTCTCAAAGCGCACTAACAATCCCGCTTGCATCTCAATACTTAGTTCATCTACTTACTTACCTTCAAGTGAACACAACATCCACTTTACTGAATCTGGTTTTACTTCTTCTCAACCATTTATTTGTTCTCGCGGTCATAGTCAATAAGTCTGAATCTAACAACCAATTCACTAGTCAATGATGATTTTCTAAACATTCTCATCAAGCATGATTTTTTGAACCACCATAGATCAATCAGCAAGATAATGCGCTTTAAACATTACACATCATGACAAGGAGACATTCGCAACGTCAAAGATATAAAATTACATGTAAGACCAACGCTAGACTTAATCATAGATCCACAGTCAAACCATCAGACCGGCGATAGACTTAGTCATAGATCCACAATCAAACAATTGGACCGGCGCTAGACTTAGTCATAGATCTACAGTCAAAAAATCAATCCACATAGTTTATATGCAAGTCATGAACATTTCCGTCAAGCATGATTGTCCGAACCACCATAAAGCAATTATCAAGATATTACCGCACCTACATACCCATCAAGCATGATTGTCCAAACCACCGTAGAGCAACCAACAAGATAGTATTAGCGCATACATACTCATCAAGAATGATTGTTTGAACCACCATAGATCAATCACCAAGATATTACAGTATAGCGCAAACATTACCCATGATAAGCAACCAAAGACTTAATGAACCAATTTCAAGAAGGCATCTTAGACTTAACCATAATCACATGTCCTTACATTCTTTATTTCTAGTTGTTCCTTTAGCCTAATCAACTTTACTCATTTTTATTTATTTATCATGTAAACATTCATTTGGAGTTTTCATCATACTTTATGAAACTCACGAATTTGTCCATTTTCTTTTTTGGAACTTCACAAATTTGTTTATCCATAACAATCCTCTTTTTCGAACGTGAGTGACCAACACTCAACGCGGAACAAATGGCTTGTTCTTGTGAATTCTTCCTCACTTCAATTTTTTTGACAACTTACTTGTCTTTAACAATTCGTTTAGGAATTTCCAAATCCTTTTGTGAAATTACACATCTCACATTCGGGGCTTCCTTGTCCTTACTCTTTATTGAGGATGCTAGACATCCATCTAGACATTTAACTAGGTCATTTCCAAATAACTCGTTACCTTGAATCCGATTTCCTTATTCGCATCATATTACTTCCAAGGAAGTATGTTGTCCAACATCACTTCTTAGATAGTCAATTTTTTAGACTTCACCAACGACAATGTTAGTGGATTACATGCCATGTTCGTCTATGACCAGCATGATCCAACATTATCACCAATCTCACGAACACAGTCACTTCCTGGAATGATTTCATTCTTGACAAGAACCATCGCTTGGAAACTTCCTTAAGATCCAATGACTCGCTGCATAAACTTTTCCATTCGCATCAACTCATACACAAGAAGTTTTCCAACTCTTTTGGAACTGATGCGAGAATGTCATCATTAGTGGTTCATCGTCCATGGTCTTCCCATGAACGACCATGTTCTTTGGCAGCTTGTTTAAGCTCCAACAGTTTCCTAGCCATCCCAACTCGGCTATCGCATCACTTTTGCAGCGCATTCGGTTTCCTTATGAAATGTATTGCTCATTACCCGAACTACTCGTTCATTCTTTCTTTGGAGTGTTAGATATCCATCTAAATGTTCTCAGCAAATCCATCTTTACTTTGATATTCCATTGCCATAGAATTTCATTTACAAATCTTATAATTTCAGGTTGTCTTTAATCATATTTTGATTCGATACTTTACCACTGCCCAACATTGAGTTTCCATCAGTTAACAAGTCATCATTCGTCCATTCCGAACAATGACAAGTCCACTTTCTTTAGCCATTATCCAATGACTTTGGTGAGTCATATCCAATGACATCAATCAATCCACCCTTAATAATTCTCCAATGACTTTTATCAATCACTCCATCCATAGTCATTATCTTATGACTTTGATTGATCATTCCACACTTAATCATTCTCCAATGACTTTTAGCAATCAATCCCTATGATTGATAGAGTTAGAAAAACCAACAATTCACCTTCAGTCATTCTCCCATGACTTTGATCCATCATTTCCAATGACTTTGATCGAGTTGGTAACACTAACTTATAAAGCGGTTCTCACCTCTGAACATAAAACCAAGCATCCATCCATCGTAGGATTAAGTTTGCTCTCGGTTTCTTTACCTGTTAACCCTTTAACTCGATCACTCTCGGATCAAGCACCATAATCAGTTCGTCAATACTTGTCCTTAGCATTCACATCAATATCAATGCTTTTCCTTAGCATTTCTCCATGTTACCAATGTTTTTTCCTTAGCATTTTTTCCGTGTCTAATCGATTAGACTTGCCTTTTTCCTTTCAAGACTTTGTTCTAAGACCAACTACACTCTGTTCTAGAACCGATTATGCTCTGATACTAAATTTAAACACCCTAACCCAAATAGTCCCATCAGGACCACACTCGGATAGAAAATTTTGGTTAGATGCTTATACATAATTACAAATAGTTTTGATTTGCATAATAATCCACATACTAAAAACATTCACGCAACAATATAAACATAACAATCAACTAAGTTTATCTCTTACCTTAGTCGTACCTTAGCCACTTGTAGGTTGTAATCACTCGGCCAACAGACATCCACGTGAGTCATTGCTAGCCATCCACGAAAAGTCCCTTATCTACGAGTTTCCATTGACAGCTACCATCATATTATCCAATATCCCCCTTCGTACTTAGTAATTTAACCAACCACCCCACATAACCTAGAATAAAGAGAGAGATGTTTGGTTTTAGCAGGCGCCAAACATCAACCGTGTTCTTCGCTCCTAAAGATTCGCTTGACACCATGTTAGTAGATTACTCGGTCTGCTATGTTCACCATTGATCACCCATCCTCGACCTTCCATCATTAATCGCTATCCATCGTTCTTGCTAACGCCTACCAACGTGTTCTGCTTTGATCCGCTTAATCTGCTTTGATCCACATATATCTGGTTAATCCACATAGATCTGCTTCGAACCACCTCGAATCGATCCTTCAACAACTCACAATACATCTCGTTCAACCATTTGATCACAACTTGATCCATCATCAATCACCACTCGATTAACGTTGATATCCACAGCAAGTAGACACCATCATCGAACACACATTATCAGTCGCTCGTACGTCGAACGTCTGTCACATGGATCCGATCAAAAATCATCGTCAATCCTTTATCGTTTTCTCTAACTTTTCTCGAGATTCTTTATTTTCGCCTATTAAGGTTCTTAGAGGCGATCATCCCTAAGAGGCGATGATCCATCTATTTATAATGTTAGAGTTTTACTCTTAAGTCTTAAAGTTCTACCCTTTGACGAGACGGGTTTGGGCCTGATAATCAGGCCTTCATGGACCGTTGATAAATACTCAATTCCGCACGTGGATCCAACATTATCGAATGTTTGTCCATTCTGTCCAACCATTCTCTATTTATGTTCGAACATTTCTAATTATGTCCAACTAATCCGATCATGTTCGAACATTGTCATTTCTGTCCAAACATGACAAACTTTGTCCGAACATAAACATGTTGTCCGAACACGACCAACGCTGTCCAAACTTTAGTCTCTCGACCATCCAACACGGATTTCTCAGAAATGAACTTCCGACCTCATTTCTCTCGGACATTTGAATTCTTATCAACTAACTTCGTCAATACTTTGCAAGCTAACGATGATACCTAACTCAGCTTAATACCACGTTAGAAAGGGGTGGTACTAAGAGTAGAATGACTAAGGACGCTGACTTTGTGCTAGAACCTTTGTCGGATTACTCAAAGTACTTGTCACTTTGTGACGCTCAAAGCCGATTGGATATCTAGAATGGTTCAGGGTCGTTGTAGACTCCGTAAACAATTCTCTCAAATATGTATCACTCTTCATTATTATCAAAAATCTATTCATTTACAAGTGTTCTTTTCTAAGTTTTTTTATCTAATCATATCAAACTTGGTATCAGAGCATTCGAAACTTGGGAAAATGCCACCAAAGAAATCAGAAGAGTTGAAGAAGACGATGGAGACACTCTAAAAAGATGTACAAAAGATTTTCATATCGGAAGAAAATGTGAAGGCTATGAAGAAGTAGATGGACATGCTTGACATCCTGGAGTGATGGGAAAAAAGAATGATGGAAGAATATAATATATTGTGTGTAGCCGGGAAGAAATCAGAGGAAGAAACTCAAACCTCCAGTGTGGTGTTGAACATGATCGGAGGATCACCATAGCCATCTGTTTGGGTTTACACGGTGATGATGGAACAGAAGCAGGTGTCGTGCACCTCTCTGGAAAGAAATACGTGAAACAAAAGATCGAGATCCCATGTTTGACAAGGAGAACGCTGAGAGTTGGTTTCTTTGCGTTGAGCAGTATTTTGAATTGGGGAACATCACAGAGGAAGAGAAGCTCCAAGCAAAGAGAATGTGTTTCCAAGCCGACGCCTTGACATGGTATCGATGGGAGAGGGACCGAAACCCATTTATTAGCTGGGAACAAATGAAGAATCAGATCCTAGAAAACTTCTCCACAACACATGATTTAACGCCATGCGAGAGGTTGTTGCTCCTACGACAAGAGGACACCGTCGGGAACTGTAAGGACTTCATCGCCCTTGCATCTAATGCGCCAGAAGTACCAGAACTGATCCTGGAGATGGTGTTCATGATCGGCATAAAGCCAGAAACTTGAGCGGGGGTGAAGATGTTCGAACCCAGAACGCTGAAGGAGATGATGAATCTGGCCAAAAAAGTGGATGAGTGGACTGGACATAGGAGAATCACCGTCGGAGAATGTCTCAAATAGTACAGGACATGTGACGACTAAGGATGCAAGGTTCTCGTCGCGTGGGGACCAGATTCAGGTGGAGGGGCAATTTTGTCCTTTCACAAAATCACTAATGCTTCTGAAAACAAAACAGGGTCTTATCGTCACTTGGGAGACAAAACCCTAAATGTCCAAACAAAATCTAAGAGTCGAATAGTTCCTTACCCGAGGCTATCCGATGCGGAGGTAAACGATCAACGAGCCAGAGGTCTATGTTTCCGATGCGACAAATGATACCACGTCGAGCATAAATTGCGACTCAAAGAACTTCATGTGTTGGTGGTGGGAGAAAAGGAGGTTGAGGAGGAAATCGGGAACACCCTGGCCAAAGAAGAACAGAAGTTAGGGGACGTCACAGAGCTCGCCGAACTCTCCATAAATTCAGTAATGGGCATATTTTCACCTTGCACAATGAAGTTGGAGGGAGAGATACAAGGAGAAGTGGTGGTAGTGAATAGGCATGGGCATTCATTCCGAACCTAACCATTCGAACTATACCAAACCGTAGTTTGGTTGGTCTGGTATGTACTTGGTTAAGCAGCATAAACCGATCGGCAAAGAAATAATAGAAGTTCGGTTTAGCGGTTCGGTTTGGGTTAAATCGAAAACTGATTGATTTGTCTTAAAACCCTAGATCTAGATTTTCTTTCCCCCACCCTTATTTCTTCACTCTCTTTCAGCCGCCATATCTTCTTTGTTTTTCATTCTTCTTCTTCTTCTTCTTCTTTGTTCTGTTAGTCAACAATTACGGCATGGCCGGTGGAGAAAGTTTCAACAATTACGGCATGGCCGGTGGAGAAGTTTCAACAAATTGTGGCTTCACTTGTCAACAATTATGGCTTCACCAACCTCCTCACTTCCCCTATAAATACCAAGCTCATGTAAGGAGAAGAGATCATCCCAAAACCAAAAACACAAAGAAGAAGAGGAGAGAACGTGAGGGTGAGAGAGAAAACAAAAAATTATCGGGTTTAATTTTCTCGGGTGTTATCGGGTTTTGGGTGTAAGTTGAGAGGTTTGAGAGTGTTGTAAAATTTCCCGAGTTGATAATAAAAGATCTGTAGCAGGTCTGGAGACGTAGGCAAAATTTGGCCGAACTCCGTTAACAAATTCGGGTGTGCTTTTGTTTTTTATCTTCTCGTAATTCTGATTTACCGGAAGTTTAACGGTTAAATTCCTAACATGTTCTTCGTTCTTCATTCTTCTCCTTCGTTTTTTCATTCTTCATTTTTCATTATTCTTTTCCGTCTAATTTCTCCATTTTTATAATTCCCAGGATCTTCTTCTCCTTCCTCCCTCCTTTCTACCTGCTAACTCGACAAGAATCAAGTAACCTTGTCGTCGTTAACCCACCACCTGTCACAACGTCAAGCCGCCATCGTCTACGCAGTTGGCCGTCTTCATTCTCTAGCCGTCGTCATCTCTTTTGTTTCAAAATTGAGAAAACCTAGTTGAGTTTGTAAAGTTTGGTTCAGTTCGAAATAACCGATCAACCGAACCGAAATTTTGTTTGGTCTTAATCGGCATGATTTCTCAAACCGAATAACCTGAAACCCAAATTGTCCGATTGACCCGAGTACTCAGGCCTAGTAGTGATGATTGACAATGGGGCATCTCACAACTTCCTCTCTCAGGGCGTAGCGCAGAGGTTGGGAATCTCAACTAAGGGAACCATGGGATATGGAATATGGTTGGGGACATGATTGACGGTTCAGTGCCCCGGGGTATGTCAGGGGATTGAGCTAGCTTCCCAACTACACCGTCACCACCATTTTCTTACCCTTGAATTTAAGAGGAGCATATGTAATTTTGGGTATGCAATGGCTAAAGTTTCTAGGAGATATGAAGGTGAATTCGAAGGAACAAGTGATGCGGTTCAAGAAGGAGGGTAACACCGTGACGATTCGCAGTGACCACAGCCTTTCCAACACAGATGTCTTCCTCAAATTGTTATGGGGGACGTTGCAGCATAAGGGACATGAGATTCTGGTCGAGTATGGGGGTTTACACGTAGAGGAAACTGAAGATCACCATTCTCCAGTGGTGTTGTATCAGTCCTTGTTGGAAAATTTTACAAAGGTATTCTCAGAGCCTTAAGGGTTGCCACCATCGCGAGGTAAGCAACACGGAATTGTTCTTAAACCTGGGACATAACCCATCAGCGTAAGGCCCTTCCATTATCCACATGCTCAGAAAGAGGAGATTGAGAAGTTTAGATGGTTAAGTTTTGATTTGTAGACAGTAAACCGACACTAACCTGCGTTTGTGTGTAATTTGTTTCCAAACTATGATCTTGTGTGTATACACGATTCGAAGTTACATTTTGTGTAGAAAAAGACCTAAAGGTTGGGTGGAAATAATTCGATACGCTTACTTTGAACCCCAAGATGTGTCTAAAACATGTCTTCAAAGATGCCAACTAATGACAGTCGAAAAGATTCCATTGCAATATGAATATTTTATGAATTTTTAGAACATTCTTGTTATAGCTAATATTCATATATGGCTGATTAAAAAAAATACGAGAATGGCTAAAACATCATTGATCCAAATAAGATAAGCTTAATGAGAGGTTCAACAACTTAATTAACTCCAAAAATAACAATGTTCCAAAGTAAAATATCAAAACTACAAGAGCTTCAAAGCCAAACCCATCGATGCCATCATGTGTATTATAAGCATCAATCATCACGTTAGTGCCTCATCAACGGTACTGCAGAGAGACAGGAAAACAAAACCCGAATAAACAATTATGCAAATAAGACTGAAATAAACACAACTCATGGAGATTGAAAGTACCTTGATGAATCCAATTTCCTTAGCATTGCTGCGGAAACACTGTCTGCAGCAGTTTAGTCCATACTTCCTGATCAGCCCGTGGGAGTTCCCACACACACGGCTACAATTATATACGAGAATTTGCAAAATACAAAGTTAGAATCTAGACTGCCAAATCTAGTCTCATACATAAGCTTGGTGAAGATAGAAGACAAGTATAAGCTAATCACTAAAAATACAGACAGAGTTTACATTGTACAAAGTCAGAATCTTGACTGCCAAATCTAATCTCATACATAAGCTTGGTGAAGATAGAAACCAAGTATAAGCTAATCACTACAAAGAATTTGCGTAATACAAAGTCAGAATCTTTACTACCAAATCTAATCTCAAGATAAGCTTTGTGACAATAGAAGCCAAGTATAAGATAATCACTACAAATACAGACAAGCGTTTGCATTGTACAAAGTCAGAATCTTGACTGCCAAATCTAATCTCATAAATAAGCATCGTAAGATAGAAACCAAGTATAAGCTAATCACTACAAAGAATTAGCATGATACAAAGTCAGAATCTTTACTACCAAATCTAATCTCATACATAAGCTTGGTGAAGATAGAAGCCAAGTATAAGCTAAGAATTTGCATGATACAAAGTCAGAATCTTTACTACCAAATCTAATCTCATACATAAGCTTGGTGAAGATAGAAGCCAAGTATAAGCTAATCACTACAATCAGCTTCATACACAGACAAGAATTCGCAAATTACAATGTCAGAATCTTAAAATGCCAAATATAACACATTGCTAATCTCACATTATATGAGAAACAATACACAAATCATCAAAGCTAAATCTCTCTGTCTCGATCTAACTATAACATTCTCAATCCTTCTCTATCTGTATTGCTATTTCTCTCTATAGCATCACAACTCTTCCAAACTTCACCACAACTACAAGCGACACACTCATTATCAGATACATCACAAAACATGGATCATAGACGATAAGGTTCATCACTGGATAAGTAAATCGTGTGCAAGTTCTATACTTCTAAGAACCAAACAAGTCAAAGCAAAACGCGAGAAAGAAAGATGAATTACCAAGTACGAGATCCAGGTCCATACTTCTTCGGGTGAGAGTTCCAGACATTGGAGTGACCCATTTCGTCGATTGCTCACAGAGGAATAACAACGAACGGCGAATGAGAAACTCTTCAAAACCCTAGAAATTTATTTCGATGAAGAAGAAGCTTACTTTTATTTATCGTAAAATCAAATGGGCCGCATTCAAAAGGCCCATTGGGCCCAATAAAAAGCATTAGTTGACGGATTCCTTTTTTTTTTTTTTTTTCTCTTCTCCATCGACAGGTTCTTTTATTCTATGATCCTCTTGAGTTATTTTTTGCTAGTGAAGCCATGGCCACTCGACCTCTCATCTCTCTGCAACTTCTTTCTTCTTCTTCTACTTCTCTTTCATCTTCTTCGTTAAACCCAACACCACAATTTTTGTTCTTTCCGAAACCTGAACTAATTGGCCACCATAGAAACCAGAACAAGTGGAGGACAAGTGTTCATCATCATCAGCAATCCTCAGCTAATCTCATCATTCACCCTTCAATTATCTTCCTAAGTGGCGGCTTCGATGGCGGTGTCGGATTCATCGATACACAGACCTTCATTGTCACTATCAGTCTCGTTGTAGCCATTGCCCTCTCTCTCTTCCTCGGCTTCAAGGTTTCATATTGATTCTTATGAGTCTTTTACTTAAAGAAATTTTGGTGGGTTTTTGATCTTTTAATATCTTCTTGATTGTTGCAGGGAGATCCAGTTCCATGTGAGAGGTGTGCTGGAAATGGTGAATCTCTTCTTTTTTTTCTTCATGAAAATTTCATTTCCTTTACTCTGTTTCTTTTCTTGCATTATGATTAGTTAATGATATAACCAATTAGGTTCTGGTATTATTAACCAATAGATGATTCTAATTTACTGTGTAGTAATTAGAATGTTTTTGAACCAACCTTGGTTTACTTCGCATTTGATTAGTTTACTGTGTAAGTAATGGGGCTCAGAGGAGTTTTCAACTAAATTGTGTATAGTAAGTAGCCAAATTCTAGAAAGTTATTTGCAAAAACACTTTATATAGATGGGGTTTTTGAGATAATTTATAACAAATTTCATGTTTCTTTTATCCGACACTGGCTTCATATTATTACTTTCAATTTTTTTTCTCTTAAAAGCGCGATAAAATGCACCACAATATTTATGAAAATTCGTTTTCTTACAAACATGATTTTATCAATTTTGAATTAGTATGTTTTTGTGTTCCCTTTCTCTTTTGTGTCTAATTGTCTTTCTAATATTTTTTCTGGGTTTGTACAAAAAGGTGGAACGAAATGTGTTTTCTGCCTAGAAGGAAAGATGAAGGTGGAATCTGGCTTGGTTAACTGCAAAGTCTGCAAAGGTTCAGGTACTTAATTACTTAACCATTTTCTTAATCCTTTCTGAGCTAAATACAGTAGTTTCTGAATAACATATGATTAGTTTTGTTTTGTTAATAATGTAGGTTTGATTTTTTGCAAGAAATGTGGAGGTTCGGGATATTCTCGCCGTTTATAAGTCTTCATCTATGTTCAATGTCTACCATTGGTCCTTTGGACTATTATAATATATATATTCTAACTTGTTAGTTGTTAATAGTCGTATAACAAAACTGTGGAGGATTTTTTTGTTTAATTGTCATCCACAGTTTTTCAATTTCACTTGTTACATCGGTTCAAATACCAGTAAGTGATTGGTTACAAAGAAATAGTTTCCTAGACAAAATTCTAACGCAAGTTGATGCAAGGTACAGAAGATGTAAACTCATGAGCTTAATGATGTTTTGGTTATTCTCTTCCTTAAAATCAGTCATAGATGGTTTTAATCAAGACTTGTTTACACATCGGCCTTTTTGTTTACTTGCGGGTACTATGAATGTAGCAGGTACTCGTTACCCCCAAGTACTAGGTTTATAGCATCTCAAGTACGGGTCGAAAGACATACCAAAGCATTAGGGTATTTGCCATGCGCCATCTTTATTAACAAATACCCGCATGACTGCATCTAAATGAGGACATCTGGCAAGGCTAAGGAACCGTAACAGTAAATAAGAAAATTTTCCCACACATTATTGTTGAGGTGTTGAAATCTGAGAAGCATGATGACGAGAGTATTTTTATAAGAATTTTCTGCATTGTTTCTAATGGACATGAAAATGAAGATGGCTTAGACAAGGACAAGATGAGTCTTGTCATCGTAAACTTTCTTGACGGTGTTCAAAAGGCCATTGCGACATAGAGCACTAGTTTGTTACACCGCAATGATTTTGGCCGAATCTTGTTCGATGAAAATCTTGTTCCGATTAGAGCTTACTATTTCTTTATGGAGATTGTTGAAAATCATGAAAATCTTGTTCTGACGAGTGAAGAAGCGTTTGAAAATCATATGGAGATTGTTGGTGAACTTAGTCGCGCGAATCAATCTCATTCACTGTAATGTCATCTTCTTCAATCAGATTAGCTTTTATATTTTAATGAAACCATATGCCTATGTCAATGAGCCTTTTTCTTTTTGTCAACCAAACACTTTGATAAGAACTGAGCTGAAAACTCTATTTATTTATCAATCGTTACTCTGTTTTACAAGATTGAGTCACCGGCACATCACCGATTACACAACTCTCTCTCACTCAACAACACACACGTTGCTGTACATTTTACCAAATAAAACATAAAAGCTACTTACAGAGTAAAGCTAGTATTTAAAGGTTGTTAATTTTGTTTGTCTTCTTCTTCAAATTTACGTGCTTCTTTATCATCTCTCACTTGTCTTCTTCTTCTCACAAATACTTGAAAGAGCTTATCAATACCCCCCCCCCCCTTCAACATTAAGTTTGTCCTCAAGCGCCAGTGACGGGTATTGCTTCTTTAAATCTCGCCATACTTCCCAAGAATCTTCATGATTTGGCAACCCTTTCCAATGCACTAGTACTTCCAACACACCTTTAGAATTGTACCTTGTCTCCAAAATCTGCTCAGGTTTACGCCACAAAGTCACCCAATTCTGAAAAAATTGGAGGCAAGGGATTGACCTCATGATGCTCTCCTAGCACTTGTTTCAACTGAAAGATGTAAAACACATGGTGGATTTTAGAATTATCTGGCAACTTCAATCTATAAGCCACTTTGCTAATTCTCTCTAAAATCTCATATGGACCATAATACTTAACAGCCAATTTATGGCATATTCAATGACAGATTCTCATAGTGATTGATGTTGTCTATATGGTCTCAGCTTTAAGAACACCCAAGTTCCAACTTCCAATTCGTATCCCTTATTGTTCTTCATCAATTGCTCCACATGTAACAAATAAGCCTTGATTTGTGTCAGCATCCTATCTCTTTCCTTCAACATAGTCTCCAATTCACATGTCTTTGTTGAATTCTCTTCAAATCTCCACAAAGGAGGAGGGTCCCTACCATAGACAGGCTTAAAAGGAGTCATTTTAATGGCTATGTGAATGACGTATTATACCACAATTCAGCCCAAGTCAGATATTGATGCCACTGTCTAGGATGTGCAGATGTAAAACACCTTAAGTATGTTTCAAGACACTTGTTGAGGACTTCAGTCTGACCATCTGTCTGTGGGTGAAATACGGTGATGTATTTGAGCTTGGTTCCATCTAATAACAATCTTTCCAACAATGTCTCAAGAAGATTATGTCTCCGTCGGATACAATTGAAGCTAGAAATCCATGTAATCTAACAATCTCTTTAATGAACTTATTTGCCACAACTGCTGCTTTAAATGGGTTTTTAAGACCAATAAAATGGCAATATTTACTCAGCCTTTCCACAACTATCAAGATAGCATTCATACCCTGAGATGTTGGTAAACCCTCCACAAAATCCAAGCTTATATCTTCTCAAACTTGCTGTGGAATTAGCAATGGTTATAATAAACCAGCTGGTGATAAGGTTGAATATTTGTGTCTCGGATATACATTACACTCTGCTACAAACTTCTGTATATCAGAAATCATACCTTCCCAGTGAAAGGACTGTTGAATCCGCTTTTGAGTTTTAAGCACTCCTGAATGTCCTCCCATTTGTCCACTGTGATATTCATTTAAATCAGAAGTAATAATGTTGAAGTTTTAGGAATTACCATCATGTATTTATACCACAATCACTCCTGTTTCACTTCATAACCCTTGTTTAAACTCTGACCAGCCTTGCTCTTTTGAATTAATTCCTATAATTGCACATCTTGATCAATTTCTTTATACAAATCATGTAGTTGTAAGACAATAGGAATTGTTAAAGCCATCAAAACCGAACACATTGAAGCCCCTGATTGTTGTCCCATTGTGGAGAGTGCATCTGCTACCTTATTATCAATCCTTGGTTTATACAAAATATCAAAATCTTATGTTAGCAGTTTTGTGAGCCACTTTTGATACTCCATGGAGACTTCCCTCTGTTCCAACAAGAGTTTTAAACTCTTTTGATCAGTGTGAACAATGAATTTGTGTCCCAATAGGTAATGCTTCCACTTCTGAATAGCTAAACAATAGCCATTAATTCTCTCTCATACAATGGCTTTAACTGCTCTTTAGGTGTCAAACCATGACTAAAATAAGCAATTGGTCTATGATCTTGCATTAATACAACTCCCAATCCAAACCCTGACGCATCGGCTTCTACTACAAACACTTTCCCAAAATTAGGCAAGGCCAAAACTGGAGTTGTAGACATTCCTACTTTCAAGTTCTCAAACACCTTATGCAGTGTATCTGACCACTCAAACTGATGCTTTCTCAATAACTCTGTCAAATGTCTTGCCAAGGAACCATAACCTTTGACAAATTGCCTGTAGTATCTTGTTAAGCCTAAAAAAGTCCTTCACTGTCTTGGGAATTGGCTATTTAAGCATAGATTCAGCCTTAGCAAGATCAGTAGACACTCCTTCCTCAGAAATAATATGTCCTAAGTAGTCTACTTGTGGCAGAGCAAACAAACACTTCTTCTTGTTTGCATACAATTATTGATCAGCAAAAATTTTCAACACAACTTTTAAATGCTCCACATATTCATGAACACTATCACTGTAGACTAACACATCATCAAAAAATACCAATATAAACTTTCCGAGGTATGGCCTGATAATCTCATTCATTAAGGCCAAAAATGTAGCTGGCTCATTTGTCAATCCAAACAACATTACAAGGAATTCATAATGTCTATCATGTGTATGAAATGCAGTCTTCTCCACATCAGAATCTTTTATTCTAATTTGATGGTAACCTGCTCTCAAATCCAGCTTGAAAAGATCTTAGCCCCATCTAATTCATCTAGTAATTGATCAATGATGGGAATTGGGAACTTGTCAGGTATGGTTGATCTGTTTAAAGCTCTACAATCCACACAGAAACACCATGTACTGTCTTTATCTTTACTAAAAGGACATGACTTGAATAAGGATTTTGGTTGGGTCGTATAATACCAAAAATCAACATGTCTTTCACCATTTTTCCATCGCCTCTTTCTGGACATGAGGATACATTCATGGTCTTACACTCACTGTTCATGACCCTTGTATCAAGTTGATAGCATGTTCTCTTCCTCTCATTGGAGGTAAACCCACTGGTTCCAGTAAAACCTCAAAATATTTTGTCAAAACCTGATCCACAACCTCTGGTATGTTCTGCACCGCTGCTTGTCCTGCCTGAGTAGTGGATAACACCATTTCTACTCCTTTCTTTTGAATTATATGTTTAGTGTACAATGATTTCATAGATAATTTTGAGGAATTCAGCTCCAAGTCTCCCAACAGGGTCACTGTTTTACCTTAATAATCAAAAGAGTATTCTTGTCTCTTCCATTTAACCTGAAAATTTTCCAAAGTACTTAACCACTGAATGCCTAGGATCACATCAACTTGTCTTAGATCCTAAGTAATAAAATCAGTGGTGAATAATAATCCTTGGGCATAAAATGTAACATGGTTACAAACTCCCATGCCTTTCACCATCATACCAGCCCCTAAACTGATGTTTAAATCCATATTAGACTCATACCTCAACTTCAGTTTTTGCTCTTGGAATAATAAAATTGTGAGTAGCTCCATTGTCCAGCAACATCATCAGTTCTACCTTACCAATCCTTCCCTTGAACTTAGTAGTTGAGTGCGAAGAATTTCCCATGAAGGAACTAAAGACAAACTGCATAATTGTCCTTGTTGTTCTTCTTCTACTTCCAACATATTGTCTTATAAAACCTCCACTTCATAGCCATTTAAATTGTCAATAACTCTGTCAAATGTCTTCCCAAGTCACCAGAACCTTTGAAAAATCGCCTGTAGTATCTTGTTAAGCCTAAAAATCCCCTCAAGTCTTTCACTGTCTTGGGAATTGGCTATTTAAGCATAGATTCAGCCTTAGCAAGATCAGCAGACACTCCTTCCTCAGAAATAATATGTCCTAAGTAGTCTACTTGTGGTAGAGCAAACAAACACTTCTTCTTGTTTGCATACAATTATTGATCAGCAAAAATTTTCTAACACAACTTTTAAATGCTCCACATATTCATGAACACTATCACTGTAGACTAACACATCATCAAAAAATACCAATATAAACTTTCCGAGGTATGGCCTGATAATCTCATTCATTAAGGCCAAAAATGTAGCTGGCTCATTTGTCAATCCAAACAACATTACAAGGAATTCATAATGTCTATCATGTGTATGAAATGCAGTCTTCTCCACATCAGAATCTTTTATTCTAATTTGATGGTAACCTGCTCTCAAATCCAGCTTGAAAAGATCTTAGCCCCATCTAATTCATCTAGTAATTGATCAATGATGGGAATTGGGAACTTGTCAGGTATGGTTGATATGTTTAAAGCTCTACAATCCACACAGAAACACCATGTACTGTCTTTATCTATACTAAAAGGACATGACTTGAATAAGGATTTTGGTTGGGTCGTATAATACCAAAAATCAACATGTCTTTCACCATTTTTCCATCGCCTCTTTCTGGACATGAGGATACATTCATGGTCTTACACTCACTGTTCATGACCCTTGTATCAAGTTGATAGCATGTTCTCTTCCTCTCATTGGAGGTAAACCCACTGGTTCCAAAAAAACCTCAAAATATTATGTCAAAACCTGATCCACAACCTCTGGTATGTTCTGCACAGCTGCTTGTCCTGCCTGAGTAGTGGATAACACCATTTCTACTCCTTTCTTTTGAATTATATGTTTAGTGTACAATGATTTCATAGATAATTTTGAGGAATTCAGCTCCAAGACTCCCAACAGGGTCACTGTTTTACCTTAATAATCAAAAGAGTATTCTTGTCTCTTCCATTTAACCTGAAAATTTTCCAAAGTACTTAACCACTGAATGCCTAGGATCACATCAACTTGTCTTAGATCCTAAGTAATAAAATCAGTGGTGAATAATAATCCTTGGGCATAAAATGTAACTTGGTTACAAACTCCCATGCCTTTCACCATCATAACAGCCTCAACTTCAGTTTCTGCTCTTGGAGTAATAAAATTGTGAGTAGCTCCATTTTCCGGCAACATCATCAGTTCTACCTTACCAATCCTTCCCTTGAACTTAGTAGTTGAGTGCGAAGAATTTCCCATGGAGGAACTAAAGACAAACTACATAATTATCCTTGTTGTTTTTCTTTTACTTCCAACATATTGTCTTATAAAACCTCCACTTCATAGCCATTTAAACTGTCAACACTTGCAAGGCTTTATAAGGACATACATGTTCTCTAGACCATTTACCATCACACTTAAAGCAAATCTCTTTCCTTCTTTTCCCATCCAATTCAGCACTTGAATGGTGTTTTCTTTGTCTTTGTTCATTGTGACCTGAGCTTCTTTCTCCACTTTGATGATTAGTGGCAGTGATCACCTTTGTCTTCCATATGACGTATTCCCTGTAGAAGCATTTTTCAAATCACTCACAAAAGTGCCCTTACTATTCTTCCAATCATGTTCTAACTCCCTCTTAACAACACTTCTCATGACACTAGATTCCATCACTTTAGAAAATGCAATCATTTCTCTTAAGTTCTATGGTTTCATTAAATGAGTGACTTATTGCATTTATGGTGCTAGGCCATCCAAGAAGATCTCTTCTAACTTATGGCTATCCAATTCTTTAATTTTTGCTGATAGATCCTCAAATCGACTAATATACTCCGGCATTGTACTCGTTTGCCTAATACAGAATAAGCTTTGACTCGGACCACGCAACTTAATATCCCCAAACCTCAACAACAAGCTTGACTTAAACTGATTCCAACTTTCAAAATTTCCTCTTATTAATCTCGTTATACCAGCCTGAAGCTTCACCCATTAAACTGACTGAAATTAAATCCAATTTAACTTGAACACTGTACCGATTTAACCTGAAAAGCCTTTCAACACGAGCAATCCGACTATAGATATTCACTCCCTCAAACACATGCATTTTAAGATTCTTAACCACACTATCACGTACACCCGAGCTTACTTCACTAAGGCGGTGTTCCAGATTATAATTTGGTACCTGATAATGTCGCTCTTGAAAATTTCTTGAATCATGATTGCTTGGACCTCCGAATTCTCTCGACGTCACCAACGGCGTAAGTGAATTTAGAACCATGTCTAATTTTTGTTCTATGGTAGCGACTCTCTCCACCGTCACGTTCACCTTCGTCTCTGTTATACGCTTCCCATCCATCAATTCCCCAAATTGACCAATCAATGTCTCAATCTTCTCATAGACATCACCCAAGGAAGTTGAATCCAATTCTTTTTGTGTTACTTATGGAATCAGGGACAGCGTCGAATCTTGCACCATCTTTGTTATCGTCTTCTTCACAATTTCAATTTTGCCCAAACCCTAACTCGCTCGTTGTGATGCTCGATCTCAATCATGGCGCACCAATTTGATAAGAACTGAACTTAAACTCTATTTCTTTATCAATTGTTACTCTGTTTCACAAGATTGAGTCACCAGAACACCGATAACACAACCCTCTCCCTCACTCAAAAACACACGCATTGGTGTACACTTTACCAAATGAAGCATAAAAGCTAATTACAGAGTAAAGCTAGTATTTAAAAGTGGTTAATCTTGTTTGTCTTCTTCTTTAGACTCACATGCTTCTTTATCACCTCTCACGTGTCTTCTTCTTGTCACATGTACTTGAAAGAGCTTATCACACTTCCATTCATTGAGTTATAGTTACATGACTCTTCTCTAGAGAGAACCCAACGAGAACCATACAAAAACCAATGGAATAAAGAAATACAAGGGATAGAGTGTTCCTAATTAACCATAGCATTCGTACACCGATACAAGTAACGCTAGATAGAAGATGGACGAGTTTGATCAGGACCCTTGGAATAGTGGAAACCACCAAAGAAGAGCGCCACACGAGCTTCTTAAGAGATGTTCGAGCTGAAGACACACACCTCCTCACGAACCAGTTCACACAGGAATGCTAAGACTTCGCGGGTTTGAAGAAATCCTAATTTACTCTTAAGATGTCAAGACATCCATTCCCTGAAAAGAAAGGACGCAAGTAGGGCGAGATAGAAATCTCGCGATAGAAGAACCAAAGAAGTCGACCAATTGAAAGTCGCTTCCACACACAACTTGGGGAGAACCTTGAAACACAAAACAGTGCAAAAAAAAAAATAGGTCGCTCTTATCAACATATGGTGGCCCCTTTCTTTTTTCAGCCAAAAAAGCCTCTAAGAGCCAGCAACAGATCGTCCAAAATAGGACCTCTACTCAGATGGTGACAAGGAGGTTCATCGTACCAATTCCTTGTTTTATAGGGAAAGATAGAGAGTCGGCCATGGTTTCTCACAACTAAGATCACTTCTAGATGATCTTTGCCGTGGATTTTCTTGGCTATTAATAACCGGATATATGCAAAGTGTATAATACCTTGACTTCCTCCATGAAGTGTCTTAAGACGCACTTGGTTGAGGAGACAAGGGAGGACAGCCGGATATCCCCTGATGTTAGGTATTTGTCTTCTATACATACAACTTAAATATATATCCTCGGTACTTCCTAGGAGGAGATCCAATATTTCTTCCAAAAATTTGGAGATGAAATTGTTTTGAAGAAGGAATTCCAACATCTCTGCCTATGTCAATGAGCTATGTTTTAGGTTTTTGTTTCCTGTTAAGAAATTGAAATAGTTTGATGTGAGTTGTTTTGTTGCTTATGTGTTCAGATCTAGCATACCTTTGATTCAAGAGCCGTGGGTATGAGGCAAACCTTGATCCTGCTTTATGTCTCTACCCTTTGGTGCCAACATTGATTTAAGAGATACAATCAAGTACAAAGAAGTTATGAAGCAGTACAATGAATTTATTCTCGATGCGGCAAAAACGGCGATGACAAGTGTAGAAGCGTTCGAGGGTAAAAACATATGACAAATCTGTAGGTTCTACATTGAGTATTATTAAGACAAATAAATTGGTATGTATATTTTGGATAATTTATGCAATATAAAAAATTATATAAATAAATCCAATTAAAAATATTATGCAAAGCAGGGTTCATATTATATGAAATCAAATAGCATATAACAATAGACCATATCAAATCTCGTGTGCGATGAGTGAGAAAGGAACATGTCAGACCGCCGTGAGACCACCCCGGTAAGGTAAAACCGAGCCAGGTAACGATCCTCTACAGCACCGGATGCGTCCAAAGACAATCGTGGCCGTCAATCACGCTCGGATCACACAATCATAGTGTCTCCTTAGAAATTAAGGATATAGAGGTACGAGCCTATAGAAGTGATCCTCTTCTTCAAGTAAGGTCATGACTAAACATACTCTATAATTAGCTTTCATTCAGGTTTTCTCCGCCATGTACCGATAGCTACCTAGTTATTAGGAAAAAGAGTTTTATAAAGAGACGTTTATCTGTATATTCTTCTTTGATCAGCATGCCACGTCAGCATCACTCTCACATGTTATTGGTTATATTTATGTATTGATCATCGTCTCTCTCATTGACTCTCATGCGATGTGAAGAAGTCATGGAAGAAAAGAAGAAGCTTGGAGAGTTAAAGTATCAAATCTGGCTTTGGTAACCATTTCTCATGGGAGATATCGCCGAAGCTTTACCGATGGATCAGAACTTATGGCTAAAGGCTCCACTATCTCCATGCCAAATTTGTTCGTGAACTGATTGAAGAAAAAGGCATTGAAGACGTGTTAGAGAAGGCTGCTGAAAATGCTCAAAACCTAGTTGTGAAATGTAAGAGAGTCCAGTTTGACGTGACACACCAGCAACCAGAAGCAGCAGAGGAAATGGCGGTCCTTAGCCAACTTTGCAAGTGTGAAAAGAAAACTAAATCTAAAGGACTAACATAATAGACGGAGGCCCGAAGGCATGAAGAATGTTTCCTAGGATTGTCAGAGCCTTTGTCCGCTGAATCAAGCCTGATTATTACGTTTATGTTGTATAACTAAGTGTGATGTTTTGTTTTTACTCTTAATAAATGATGTTGTTCATGATTTAGTTGCATTTATGTCGTTTAAGTATAACTAAGTGTGATATTTTGTTTTTACTCTTAATAATGTTCATGATTTAGCGTGTGTATTAGGTTTCTCTAACATAATAACCTAGCCTCCATAATGTAGAAGTAGAGGTTTAGCTTTATTATGTAAGAATGTGTCGTTATGCAAGTATTTTCAGGATGATGACTTATCGATGTACATATAACTTATTATGAGTTGTTATTTGTCTTTTGTGTATGGTCATAGTACTTAAAATGAGCGCAATATACTTTGGGTACATATCGAAAGAATTTCAACTACGCAGGATGATGGTTGGATGTTAATAGGTGATTTTATTGAAATTTTTTCAAACGAGGATAAGATTGGTGGATCATTACGAGAAAATTATATGTTAGGAGACTTCCAAAACATGGTTCCTACATGTTATGGAATAGATATAAGATCAAGAAATAACCGGTTTACTTGGGGTGGCGAGATACATACCCACACAGTCGAGTGTTGCTTTGCGCTTTCATCAATTCGGATTGGGTAGCTTCCTTTCTAAACTAGAAAGCCTGAGTTTATGGACTTTACTGGGTCTGATAAAAAAAAAGTTTTAGTTTGTGTTGGTAATTTAAAATCTTTTAAGGAAGAGACCATCCTGAATCGATAAACCATCAATTGATATTTATCAATTTCTTTCTTTTTGGTATGAATGTAAAATTTTATTCAACAAAAACTATGTTACAATGAATATTTTTTAATAAAAAATAAAGAATGAGACTAGATTTTAGTGACTTAAATGTTGAGGAAGCTAACAATGAGTTTGAAGCCAGTAACGTAGGGCTCCCTCATAGACCTATGCTCCACATGTGTGGATGGTGCTAAAGCCTTTTCTCACATTTTGTCAATGATGCGGATCAGTTTCTCTGTCGAGATCAATTGATATTTCAAATTTTAAACAACTATAATTCAAAGGTTGGAATTTGGGTAAATATTCCAGAGAAGGTTTTTCTATTATGAATCAACTTGTAGACAAGCACCAATCAAATATGAATGCTTACCTAAGAATAAAACCATGCAATCTCGATTGAATAAAGCAATGGTGTCAAGTGTGATAACATCTGAGAGACAAGTCATCCTGCGAATACAAGAGGAGCTAACAATACCATATAGCGAGGAAGAAAAATATTGGAAACAAAAGAGTCGTAACCAATGGACGGCGGAAGGATATTGAAGCACAATTTTTTTTCAAGCTTGCACAAAAACTAGATTCTCTCAAAACAAAATCAATTTCATTCATAATGAACAAAAGATCAACTTTAGAGGTGAAAAAGAACCCGGCGAACATGCTCAAGATTTTTTCACCCAAATTTTTACAATGAATTGACATCAATTCTCTCCCGTAGATTTTGCAGATTTCAAAACTTCATTATCTCAAACTATTAACGATGATCTAACTCGAGAGTTCAGTTCTAGCGAAATCTATAGTTCAATATGCCAAATTGGTTATGATTAAGCACCAGACCCGGATGAATTAACGGTTTTGTTTATAAACAATGTTGGGAAATTGTTGGTGGGGACGTTGTTAACGAAGTAAACTGTTTCTTTGTGATGTCACACATGAAACCAAGCATCAATAATAGCAATACATGTGTGATACCAAAATTTGAAAGTCTAAGTATTCTTAGAGACTAAAGACCTATTGCCCATTGTAATGTTTTATACATGATTATCTCTAAATGCTTGGTCATGCGTCTAAAAAAACAATTGGACTCAATCGTATTTGATGCACAATCGGCCTTTATTCTAGGAAGACTTATTAATGGTAATGTAATGATAGCTCAAGAAATTATGTATTTTTAAAAGTATGGAATTGAGTCTCTCAAATGTATAAGGCTGTGAAGACGGACACCAGTAAAGCATATGATATAGTTGACTTAATTTTTTCTGGAGACAACAATGGAACTCTTTGGTTTCTACGACAAATGGATAGATTGGATCGGGGAATCAGTGCGATCAATACAATATTTTGTTTTAATAAATGAAATACCATATAGATTAGTTAAAACATAGCGTAGTATACGACAAATGGACCTTTTATCAGCTTATCCTTTTATCCTTTGGGCCAATAACCTAAGACATCTTATCAGATCAAGAGTATCCTCTGCAGATATAATTGGTGTAAGAATCCGGAATGGAGTTCCAGTCATTACCCACTTACAAGTTGTGACGACTCCCTGTCTTTTTGCCAAGCCAACACCAGGAATTGTATTTTAAAGGAAGTTTTTGATGTATATGAATATTATTCTGAATAAAAAATTGTAACCAACAAATCGATGATTACATTTGGATTTAGACTTAATGGTAATACCCGATATCACCTAAAACTTATTATTTTCAAAAATTAAGAAGGAAGATGAAAATATTTAGGTTTATCAGAACAATTTGGTCGAAAAAGAAAGAATTATATGACTATATCATTGATCGTGTTAAAAACAACTTCAAGTTGGTGCGGAAACTTTTAATCCCCGACGAGTAAAGAAGTTATGTTTAAATTAATAGCTTTGACAATGTCAGTTTATGCTATGTCTTGCTTCGATCAAGTTGCATGTGGGAGTTGTTTCTGAAATTGAATATTTACTAAAGAATTTTTGCCGGGAGAAATTTTCTAAAAGAATTCCTTGGATAGCTTGGAAGAAACTACGATATTCTTAAAAAAAAAGGGAGACTAGGATTCCAAGATTTAGTGAAATTTAATGATGCCCTCCTTGCTAAAAAGGGACATTAGACAACTTCCAAACTCCTATTTGCCTGTATCATCAAAGCTAGATATATTAGAGATGATTCTATCTTAGAGGCAAAGGAACGCAAATATCAATCGTATGGATGGTCCTCACTATTATCCGGTAAAGCTTCTTTTAAAGAAAGGGAACCGTTTCCTTCTTAGAGACCGAAAAACTATTCGAAATGTGCAAAATAATGTTGTGAATTCACATCCCCCGGCCCTCGACCCATTTTGGAGACAACTTCAAACAATGAGTTAACTCTAAATAATTTCATCTCAAACAATGGAACATATCAATATTGGAACACAACTTCGGTCTCGAATAACATCGATCCAACCGATCATGAATTTCTTTACAATATCCATCTCCTAAGACGTGAAAACTCCTGACAAACTTATTTTAAATTACAATACATCTGGAGAGTACACTCTTCGCCCGAGTTGTTGGCTACTAACTCATTATCTCCACCAAACCACAACTTTCTTGACATTCCTTATGATTCGGTTGAATTAAAAAATTAAATATGGAAACTTCCGATCATACCAATTACCAAAAAAAAATTGCATTGGCGAGCTTTTTCCCGAAACTTGGCAACCACCACTCAACTTATCACGATGGGTATGAGAATCAAATCGACATGTCAACGATGTTGCAACGCAGATGAATCAATCAATCATGCGTTATTTACTTGTCCTTTGGTTTAATGGTTTGGCGTCTCTCAAACACTCCTCTAACAACTTTACATCACCCATCAAAAGGCTTTTATCAGAATCTAACATGTTAGACTTTTATCGTACTTAAGGCCTTGCAATGGAACATAAACTTCTCCCGATGTAGCTACTTTGGAGAATTTGGAAAGCTGGAAATATTTTTGTGTTCAACATAATCTGTGAGAGTCCATCAAAGATCGTGTTAAAAGCACATGTTGAAACTATGGAATGGATTAACATTGACACAGTTATCACAACCTACGTCATTATCACTAGCTTGGTCACGTCCCATTTCGCCAAACTTTAAATGCAATTTCAATGCAGGTTTTGATACACAATCTTCTCAACTCATAGGCGGCTGGATAATTCGAGACCACCGTGGACATCCAAAATCATGGGGTGCAGCAAAGTTGAACCACACATCCACTCCATTAGAAGCTGAAACAAAAGCACTTTTGGCAGCCCTTAAACAAACTTGGATCCGGGGATTCAAATTGGTTTCTTTTGAACTTGATTGTGAAATTCTTATTAACATTATCAATGGCACAAGAAAAGATTTTCGATAACAAATTTACTCCAAGACATATATTATTGAGCTTCATAATTTTCCGACATACGTTTCTTCTTTACGAATAGAAGTTGTAATGAAGTAGCTCACTATTTAAATAAATTTTGTTGTAATGCCTCTAATTTATATTCTAATTGTGTGAATCTGCCTATATAGTTTGAACAACATTTATGTATTGATTTTCTAGATTCAACATAAACTTATTTTGGCGAAAGAAATACACAATGATGCTCTTTATAAAACAAACTAAAATCTTAAAACAACATATTTTAATTGTATGAAATAGAATAGGTATATAGTAATACTAACAAAAAATTAAGCATTATCAAATAAGAGCTTGAACATAAAAGATTGATCTGTAATGGAGAAGAATGAAGGTACCCGGAATTATAATTAACGAGCCACTTCTTGTTGACTAACACGTGCTTACATATGATACTCATGGGTGTTCAAAATAGAAAAACCGAACCGAATTATACCAATATGGATGGTTTTTGGGTTATACTATATTGTATGGGAATAGTTTTAGAGAAAAAGATGGATACATATATGGTTTGGTTTTTTAACGAATAAACCGATTAAACCGAAAAAACTGAAAAACCCTTAGTTTACTTCTTTATAGTTTCTAATATTTAGATTTAGTGTTGTTATATACTCTTCTCAGATCAATAAACTTTGAGAACTAATTAATAAAATATTAGACTAGAGAAAAATATTAACGATCCGTAACCCGAAAAAATCTGAAATAAGAAAATTTTAAAATCAAACCAAAGAAAATTCTGATTTATTTAGTTTTAAACCGAAAAAACCGAAACCAAAAAAACCAAAAACCGAGAGTTTCTAAACCGAATGATACCAAAGAAGGTATGTATGTAATATGGTAACAATTTATCATAAACCGAAAAACAAAAAAACGAATAAACCGAATCGAAACCGAACTAAAATCGAACCAAAACCGGATTGAACACTTCTAGATGATATGTATTGGTCAAGTTGTCGTAGTTTAAGATCGCTATTAAATTAAATAGGATTTAAATTATATTAGAAGCACTACGACTCACTTCTATTTATTATTAGATATAAACGCTGTCTTCATAAATATTTATTAATTTTTTTTATTAGTAGTAAATTAGCAAGTACTAGTAACCCACTACCCGTTTATTATATTAAAGTAGGTATAGTAGTAAATAGCAAGCACTAGTAATCCATTTCCGGTTTATTATATTAGAATATCATATATATATATATATATATATATATATATATATATATATAACTAGATATAACTTTATATAAATAAATATATATCAAATTGAATTCATTCTTTATAAAAAATTTAGTTAGTATCTATGGAATCAAATTTGATAAATCATGTAAAAGCTATGAAATTGCCGTTTGTGCATTGGGCTTATGTCACATGGTCTTTCATTTATAGGTTTCATGTGTTTGTACCTTTAAAAAATAATATTAAGACCAAATTTTAAACTAAATTAAGTATGATTCTCATAATGTTTAAGAAAGGTTTTTATTTTTTTTTGTGGTTTTTTGGATAGTAGAACTTAAAAAGTTGTATTAAAAAACCAAAAAAAAATCCTAAACAAAATTATACATGAAAAAAAAAACTAAATTTGAAATTTGGATTCAAAACTAAAAAGAAACAAATTATTGTTAGTTTCAGAATAAAACTTACATGAATCCAATCCTTATACATTTGCTTCTTTAAACATTCAAATCCAAATAAAAATTGGTATTATGATATTGTGATGATGAATATAAACCCAAATAAATACATAAATAATTTTTATACTCTAAATTTTGGGTATGTTATGTTTGAAAGAGTGGAGAGACTCATATATATCGTCCAATAAATAGAGATTATACAATGGAAGAAAGAAAAAAAAAATTCCAATGTGAAGAATCATGATAGTTCATTTTGTATATGTTGCGACATTATTATTACTATAAACGTCACTAACAAATACATAATCTGAAGAAGATATAAAACACGGTTCAATGAAATATAGTTTATGAAATTTGAAAAGACATACCCTAAAAACTCTAATTCTTATTAGAGGCTAAACATCATATAACAAAGCATTATAAATTAAGGAAGTAATCTTATTTTCGTTATTGGTTTTATATTCCTAGAAAGAAAAAGATATTCGTGTTGTAATATTTTAATTAACCATTACAAAAATGTGAGTGAAAAATCCATTCGAATTGGTTTAACTATATTGATGTGGTGATTTATTGTTTTTAAACAATTAATTAGTTATTGTAAATTGTATTAATGAGTTAAGTTATGATTGTTTTAAGGAATGAGAATATAAGGCGTCGAAAAGAGGGATGCTACTTGTCTAAGCTTGTTTTTTTAGAAACCTTGAGATGAAAGAGTTATCTCTCTATCTACGGTATTCACATCAACATATTTTATCTAATTAAGTGGGATCCCCATAACTTATTTACAAAAACCAATGAACATTAAAATGTTCTGACATTCAAATCCGAGTATGTGGATAAGAACGAATCCAAATATGAGATTCTTATCTAGGAAGCAAATTTTACATGTACCACAAGACGGTCAAACAAATCTCTAGAGAGAAAGTGGGTATCTTCCTAAGATTTTTATGATGTTCACTTCTGCAAGAAGATCATGATACTCATCAAAGAAAATTGAGATTTGGAAGACCGAGAGGAGAAAATAGTTATAATCTCCTTGATAATCAATAATTCACAGATCAATATATTATATGTGAGCCAATAGAAGGCGAAAAGTGAGTAGATGTTAGGATGCGACGAGTGCATCATGGAGATGACAAAATAAACGGTAGTGAAAAAGTGATTGAAATTGTTTTACCAAACCTTGGAAAGATAATGCACATGAGTAAAGTAAAATCTTTCAGAATTCATTTATTATATGAAACAAATGAGTTGGAGGAAATAACTTTGGCGTTTATATAAACTAGGGATGGAACCCGAGATATGCGCGGGTGTGTTTGGTAATGTATGCTTGTTATGTTTTTGCTATCTTATTTGCTATATTTTGTAGGTAATATATTTTGTTAATTATTATATTGGTCATATGACATTTCTATTTGTTTTCGGTTTGGTGTTAGAAAAATCATCTTAACTAAAATTAATAATTTTTATTACTTTTATGTAAGAAAATTGGGTTATTTAAATCAAATATATATATGATTAGTTGATCCTATCCAAAATGCACCGACCTATCCTAAACTATTAAAGCGGACCCAATTTAGACCAAATATTTTTTTTGGATTTTAAGCAAATTGAGTATGGTAATACCCAATTAACTTCGATCAAATCTCTCTTCGGTGTCGGACAATCTAATAACAATCAGTATAGTACTTATTTTTTGTGTATATAATAATATACAATAGTAAAATAAAAAAAATCATAAAACTTGGAGAAAAGCTGAAGTACAAATGAATAAAATGATCAAAAATGAAGATATGTTGTAATTAGAAGATAGTCTCAATTATCTACAAAAAAAAAACTGAAGTACAAATGAATAAAATGATCAAAAATGAAGATATGTTGTAATAAGAAGATAGTCTCAATTATCTACAAAAAAAAACTGCATTCATCAATAAATAAAAAGCATCATTATCATAACTTGATAATGATACGGCATCGTTGTGTTATTTGTATTCCAAATAAGAGATTTGTCTCTGCAATTTGATCTGCTAATAGAACTTAGCAATGAACTCATCCTGCTCTCACATCCACCCCTTTCTCTTCTTCTTCATCATTCACTTCTGTACATGCTTCATCGTAACCGTATGATTTTACCTCATCGGAATAATCTTGATCGTCCATTTCAAAGTCATAGTCAAAATCTAAAGGGGGAGCAGGAAAGGAGGAGAAACTTTTGTCTTAGAAAGGTTTGGAATTAAAGAATTGTCCAGAAATCGCGACGTCCACATTCGTCCTTTCCACATGAATATTTACTCATCATCGAAAGACAGAAGCACTCAAAGAACTAACACCTGGTAAATGAAGAGAAACGTTTTTTTAGATATATAGAGAAATGTTGGATGATGAGGCCTTGGCAACTGAATATAAAAACCTAATTTTAATGTTAAGAATACTCCAATACAAACTTTTTATAATGAAACTATAGAATTCCTAAGCAAAGTGAAAGAGAAATTTCAAATTTTAATAATTATAAAGCTTGAATTTCGACATTTTAGACCAACCAAAAGTGATTCCTCTGAAGATGGAGAGCTGCGCAAAGTATAGATGCATATAAAAGAAAAACCTGAAAGATTCATTGACCTTAAACTTAGCACCTATCTTCTTATAATTGCTTGGTTTAAGTCCTAGGCAATCAACTTTCACCAAAGAACTCAATTCGAAGGCATCTCTTACATTTTTGACAAGCGACAGTTAGACTCCATTTTTAGCTGCAATGCAAAACAGAGACGATAATATATATATATATATATATATATATATAACCAAGTGTATAACCTCTTCATACACAATACTCGCCAATTGACGTCAATGAATGCCAAAAGTAACAAAAGAGCAAAAAGCAGAACTAAAGCTTTAACAATAAGATATACTTACACAACTTGCATATGAACCTAAGCGACTTTCCCTTCCTCTTTGATCAATCCTTCAGGAACTTCTTGAATAAGCTTCGGATAAACAGGAGCTGATAGCTTCCACAATATAAATGGGTACTGCAGACGTGTGCGGTAGTTGTAATTTCTACCTCTGAAAAGATACGCCACAACTCCAACTCTGTGAATAATCTCTCCACCTGTCTTTTCCAAGAAGGGGAAAGAGAACAAAAAGTTGGAAGAGTCGGTCCATCATGACAAATCCAACAGTTCGAAAGTAGACATCTTTTGTAACTCTCTTAAGTCACAAAACATCAAGTATCCAAGATCTTAGAATGAAATAAGATATCAAATAACCCAATTATGATATATCCATCCAGTCTCATGTATATCTCCACTTAAAAAAACATTCTAGCTCTACAAAAGCAGCTAATAATTACCAAAAAAAAATTCAATCAAGAATCCAAACAAATACCTCAAGAACACGACACATGTTATCCATATCAATAATGGAAGCTCCTTTACATAACACGTCGTATCTTCCAATGCAAATGTATCAATTCCAACATATTGTGTAAATCCATAGCTTCCTACAATATACACACATAACCAATCAAAATCTAATAAATGAAAAGTTAGATTCTCACAACTCCTAAATTTAAAACGTGAAGACAAACAACACTCACCCAAATTAACCTGACGATTATCATGCATATGAGGCTTAATCAACATCCTTTCTCCCATCTCTTTAATGGCTCTCCTAAAATCTCCTCTCTATTCATCCCTTCCTTTGGATACCTCCCAAACGGTAACGGCCCAGGCATTTCAACATACTTAACACCAGATTTTCCCGCTGGAGGTGGATTGAATGAATCGAACAACGGAATCTTCTTCTTTGATTTCGTCGACAATGATTTCCCTGTCAACAGTCTCGGAATCGTCGACGGTGCTAATGGCATAAGCATATGGAGAATAATTAATTGATAGCAAATTTGCTTGAAGAGTAGGTTTTGTTTATGATAGCTTGAAAAGAAGATAGAAAGACACTTAACAGGTGATATTTATGGACATTAACGATCGAGTTTACGTTTTCGTGGTGGATGGTAATTATGAGAAATAAATTAAAAAAAAATTGATAGCAAGTTGAAGTGATGAGTTTAAATGTTGACCTTTCCATTCCGTAACGGTTGCCGATCTCTGCTACTCAAGCTTTCTCTTCTATCAATCGGAATCTTTCCACGGCGTCTCTCTCAGCTCTCTATTGTCATGAGATTGAAGATGAAACAATTTAAATGGGCCAACTCTGGGCTTACTTTGGACTAAAAAAAAAGCCTTATACGACTATGATTTTGCATCATAATCAATCGATTGATTTTGCAATCAAATCTTATATGATTTTGCAACTTTTATTAAACTCGTGTGGATCCCATAAAAAGATAAAAAAAATTGTTGACGTGGACAACCTAGATGGAAAGAGAACTGTGCTATTATATATATAGATTTATCTTTGAAAATTGAATGCTTATATTTATATTCTTTTTGATAGAATCTTTATGTCAAATAATGTAATCACAATTAATTGTTAAGCGTTTTTCCACGATTAAACATGTTATAACTTATAAGAGCTTCAACATAGAAAATTAATCAATAATGGAGGAGAAGGAAGCTACGTGAAAATTAGCCAATAATGTGACCCACGTTTCCATTACTTTAGTTATAGGTCTTCGAACGGCCATTTCTAACTCCGATTATAAAAGAGTCAGATTCTAGAGTACGAAGAACACACAAACAAGAACTTGCTGTTTAGGTTAAGGTTTTTTCTTTTTATATTTTTTGCGTTTTTTTCTCTACATTTATTGCTATGGAGGCGTTACGTTTATTATCACTTTTCATTACATTAATTGCTATTGCTATTTTTATTTTATATTTCTCATAACTCTCGCATTATCTATTTCTCATATCATCTATTTGATTATTTTCTACTTGTTCATCTACGTTAATAATGCATTACGTTACGCTTATTATTTATCCTCTTTTCATTAGGGTAATTGCTATTGTTTGTTTTGCTTACGGTTCTTAGACGCTAATGCAAAGATCTCATGCTTTGTTCCAGGTTGAAAAATGAACCCGAATCCGGAGATGGATGCTCTCAAGGTTCCGATCCTACCAGCTGATGAGCACCAATCATTGCTCAGTAGGGTCAAGTCGAAACTCACGAAACGGATAATCATACCAACCGTTGGTTCGGGGGCTCTAGCGTTAGGATTTTTTACCTTATTTTGCAGTTTAAATCCAGCTCCAGTTCCAGTTCCATCATCTGGAAGTTTGTACAGCGTCATTATCGATGCTGGGAGTTCAGGGTCCAAAGTTCATGTGTTTAAGTACTCCATTGATCAGTCCGGTGTACCCGTTTTCAATTTCGGCGTGAGGAACTACAATGCGTCGCCTAAGTTTATAGATGGTTTGGCGACGTATGCTAATGATCTGAACACAGCGAAGAAGAAAGTGCAGGAACTTGTGGACTTCGCCAAAAAAGTTCCAAAGGGCATGAGAAACAGGAGTGACATTAGGTTGATGGCCACTGCTGGGATGAGATTGATTGACCATGATGATCAGGAACGTATTCTTGATGCTGCCAAACAAGTTTTTCGATCTTCTGGGTTTAATTTTCGTGACGAGTGGGCTTCTGTTATCAGTGGTTAGTCTTTTTGGAATTAATTCTTAGTTCGATAAAATTGGAAAATGCTAATTATATAATTATTGGAAAATTCATTCAGGATCTGATGAAGGTATGTATGCTTGGGTAATTGCCAATTATGCACTCCGTTCACTTGGAAATAATGCGTTGCCAACAAAGGGGATTGTTGAACTCGGCGGGGCTTCTGCGCAGGTTTAGTCTCTTCAATATGTGAATGAGATTTTACTGATATTGAATATGATAAAATAATTTATATATATTGAATGACCCATTAATTTAGTAATATTCCTATATATTCCTAGATTACAACCTGTATTTTAGACGGTTTAGGTCAATACATGGTCTTTTTAATAATTATTTAGTAGAATTTATTGTATGCGTATGTAAATATATATGTTTCCTATAACAAGTTGCGTGATTTTATTTATTTATTTATATATTTATTATATATATATATATATATTATGACATATTTTATATATTAGTTGCGTAATCTTGTTTGCGTCAATTTTGATGAGAGAACGTGATTCAACTTACTTTTAGTTTAAATAATTTCATTATAAAATTATTGAAAAAATAATCGCAAAATTAATTTTCTTAAAAATAATTAATCGTTTTTTTTTGTCAACAGAAAAAAATCAATCGTTTAAAGACATTATTTTTTTTTTTCATTTGATACAAACTGCATTAAGGTTTTCAGAAAACATTTTTTGTTTGCATCAAGATGCAGGTTCCGGATACAAAAACTAGTTTTACAAACAAACAACAACGGGATGCTACATCCAAATACTATTTTTGGATGAAAAAAAAAAAAGAAAAGAGAACGGGACTTGTTATACCTCAACTATGTTAGTGGTCAGTCGTTTGTAAGAGATACTGATACTGTTTGTGAATTTGTTTAGGTGACATTTGTGTCACGTGATCCGTTATCAAGGGATCCGTTAGTATCTCATGGGGACTCGCATGAGAAATCCTATAAAAGTGTCTCGTACAGTATCTACAGTCACAGCTTCCCCGGCTATGGGAAGGTAACTTTTGAGACCGGAGAATTTGTCTTTGAGTAAATGTTTTCTTTGATTCATCCTTTTAAAGAGTTGTTCGGAAACTTATTGTAATTGTGTCCGTATAAAATTGTATACCAAGAGAAAAAGAACTTATCCTTTGCTAATTTTCAAGAAGCTATTAACTTTTGTCGCCTTGCAGGATGCAGCATTAAAAAGGCTAATGAATAAACTGAAAAACTCAGGTTAGTTATTGACAGATTCTCAAAATAATACTCCATCTGTTGGAAGAAAATTTTGTTCCATTTTATTTGATTTATTATACTATTAATTTAATAGTTTATGAAATAATGAAGTACTTTTTTCTATTGGTTGAATTTATATAAATAAGAAAATATTTCGTATTTTTTAAAATGCGCACATTTAACTAAAATATCATAGAAACAGAGGTAGTAACTTGCTAACTGACCTTGAAATTTTTGTAAAGTTAATAATTGCACTTTCGAGTTGAGGCAATTGAACTCTCAAACTCATATGGTGCTTCAATCTATATATAGCTGTCGAGGACGAAGACGTTGAAGACCCTTGTACTCCTGAAGGGTACATCTACCAAAATAATCAACAGAAATATTTGTCCGTATTCCTAGCTGATGAAAGCGAATATACAAAGCTTAAAGCGGCTGGTAATTTCACAGAATGCAAGACCAAAACGCTTGAACTTTTGCAGGAAGGAAACGGTAAAAGAGCATTATTGGTATAGCTAAATATTGTTCCTCGTGTCGATTTTCTTGATTCTCACGGGTGCAGATTTGGTAATTTATGTACAGAGGCGTGTCCTCATACTGATTCATGTCCTATTGGATCAATATACACACCTCAGCTTCAAGGAAATTTTTTGGCTACAGCAAATTTCTTCTTCACCAGCAAGGTATCATCCCGTGACATCAAGATTTATATATGTTTGAATTTGTGGAGAAATCGTTTGACATTGTTCTTTTGTTTCTGTTTGAAATTTGACTCAGTTCTTTAAGTTAAAGGAAAGAAATTGGATGTCTGAGTTGAGGCAAAAAGGGGAGGTGTTTTGTCAAAAAAGTTGGGAAGATCTGAAAGCGGAATACCTAGATCCTCCTAAAGTTACGGAAGAATTTTTGCGTGGGTATTGCTTCTCATCAGCATATATAATCTCAATGCTTGAAAGGCTTGGTGTTAACAGCGACAGGTAAATGTTATTACTACACAAATTCAAGAACATTTAGATGAACAACGTCCGTCTAATTAGGACAAAGATAAAAACAAAAAATATGTTTGTTTTGTTTGCAGAATCGAAGTTGCGCAGAGGATAAACAACATATCACTAGATTGGGCATTGGGTGCTTTTATCGATACAGCTTCACAGCCCAACGTCCCTGCTCCCACACCCGCCCCAGCTCCCACACTCACTTCTGGAAACGGTGATAATTCTAGAAAATTTCTTGGCTTTTGACATGGAGGAAACCAAACCCAAAGTTCAAAGATCAAGTCTTATGACTTGGTATCTTTTCTTTTATTTCTGTTCAAGCAAATAATTAGAGCACTAGTTCACTTTCTCTTTTGTAGGAGAAGAGTGGCTTAATCTCTTCACAAGTTTCTTTTTTTTTCAACAGATTACTTTATTAAGAATAGAAAGAATCATGATACAATAGTTCGGATATCCATAAAGGTGGTATCCCACAATCAACATATAGAGGAACAAAAACACAACCCTGCTAAGCTAAAGCATGAGCCACTCTATTACAAAAACGAGTCAAAAAAATGAAAATCACAGTATTTGAAATAAGAAGCAAAATGACGAATATCTTCACAAAAGCCATCGATAGCCAAATCACCAGAACGACCCTTGAGAATATCAATAAGTAGTTTACAGTCGCCTTCAAAACAAAACTGAAGTATATCCTCAAGACCAAATGTTGAATTGTGAATACTAATGCTGCAGCTTCAGCTTCCAAGGGAGAAGAAACATGGGGTAGACGAGTCGAGCCCCAAAGTATAGCTTGTCCAATATCATTACGAAGAACCCATCCCCCTACAACTTGTAGTGTAAAAGGATTGAAACTCACATGAAAATTACACTTCGTGATAGAAGGAGGAGGAGACCATGAGTTCCGGAAAGTCTCAAACGGAGAAACTAGAGTAGAGAGGCCAACCAGAGCCGAGCCTTGGGCTTGTAGAACAGTTTGGGAAAAAATTTCTCGAATGAAATTAAAAATAAAATTATTCCAGACTTTCCAAATTCACCAAAGCAACCAAATACCTAATAGCTTTTTGGAAGAAGTTAAGTGTTAAACATGTTGAAGGAACAATAATGCCGAGATGTTATCTTCAACATGTGCAAAAGGAAATTACGATGGTAATGGTAAAAATGCCAAACGCCAAGAGAGAAAAGAACTAGGACACAAAACAAGGCATGATTGATACTCTCATCGGCACTGTGACAACGTTGGCATAAGTGATCAATAGGAAGACCACGAGAACTAAGCCTTGTTGCAGTTCCAATTGCACGAGATAAGTTTTGCCAAATGAAATGGTTGATTTTCGGAAGAATATATAGCTTCCAATCTTATTCTTCAGCCGAATAGATCCAAGAGGGGGTCAGGAGGAGGAATGTAACATCCCAATTTCAAGAATATGGTGGTGCATGCGAAGAGGTTTAAAAAGGATTGATTTGGCCACCTATGTCACCAAAGTGCACTTATCTTTTCGGTCAACATCCCGAGAGAACTGCAGAGTTAAGGGTGCTTGAGCTGGAGTAATTTCAGGATAGGTGACCTCCCGAGAAGTGATTTGCAGAACCGTGCGAGTAAGGAAAAAATACGGGGAAAGATCATATGGTGATTTGTAGGATCGGTAACAAGTCTTTAAAGCTTCTAGGACGTAGCGGACCGGCCATCGGACGAGGATGGGTCCAATAGGCCGAGAGAGGACGCGGGCTCATTAAGGTGGCGGTTAGAGCGTTACAAGTGGTATTAGAGCCGAACTCGGATAGTGTGGAGTCAAGAGGGCGCACACTATCGGGGGTAACGATCTGGTGCGCAACGAGGATGTTGCGTTCTGTTAGTGGGGGTGATTGTAACATCCCGATTTCTGGAATATGGTGGTGCATGCGGAGAAATTTAAAAAGGATTGATTTGGCCACCTATGTCACCATATTGCACTTATCTTTTCGGTCAACCATCCCGAGAGAACTTCGGAGTTAATGGTGCTTGAGCTGAAACAATTTCAGGATGGGTGGTCTCCCGGGTAATGATTTTCAGAACCGTGCGAGTGAAGAAAAAACACGAGGAAAAATCATGTGGTGATTTGTAGGATAGGTAACAACTCTTTAAAACCTTCCGGACGTAGCGCAGAACGTTAAGAGCAGCGAATCAATTTTGGAGATGATCCCCAAAGGGAGTTTAAAGCAAGACATTGAGTACACGAGCATGGCCAAAACCACCGATTTAATCAACACTTCCTTACCAGCAGGCGACAGGAACTTAGCATTCCAAGACGCGGTACGCTGTTTAACTCTCTCAATATTGAAAGAAAAAACATTATTTGTTTCTTACGACCAAATTTTTCAGGAAGACCAAGATATTTACCTGCCCCACCTTGATTTTGAATGCCCAATATCTGTTTTAAAACTCTTTGTTTATGTCCATAAACACGTGAACCAAAAGTGATCATAGACTTAACCATATTTATTTGCTGTACAATAAATTCGTAGACCTCAAAGACCTCTCATAGTGCATGACAATTACGAAAATTTGTTTGACAGAAAAACAAGGAATCATCAGCGAATTGGAGATGTGTCAACGGAGAACCCCGATACCATTTTTAACTCCATGGAGATGACTAGAAAAGAAGATTGAATGAGATAACTTAATATAACAAAAGTAAGGTGAAAGTAGAACTCCTTGGCGTATACCACGACCTGGAAGGACCTTCCCAAAAGGTGAACCATTAATCAGAATAGAAAATTGTACCGATCAAACTGTTGCCATAATCCAGCTAATCCACGTTGCCGAGAAACCAAATAGCCGCATTGTAGTCTCTAGAAAATCTCATTCGACACGATCATATGCCTTACTAACATCCGTTTTCACTGTCATATAAGACTGAGGCACCCACTTCCGAGCTTTTAAAGAGTGCATAATCTCATGAGCGATCAATATGTTATCCGAAATAAGACATCTCGGTATAAAGGCAGCCTGATGAGAATCCGATACTATCGTAGCCAAATGTTTTTTTTAGTTGCATAACTAGACATTTTGAAATGATTTTGTAAAAAAAAGATTACAAAAACCAATGAGTCGATAATTAGAAAGTGTTAAAGGCTCTTTTATTTTAGGAATCATACAAATATTGGTATTATTGATCCCGACGCATATGAAACGTTTGAAAAGAATTCACAAGTAACTATTTCCACTTTGTTATTTGATTGATGTAATGTAGGGACTAATTAAGGTTCCATTGTTTTTATTTAAGCAAATGATAAAAAAAAAACAAAAAGAGGTAGTCATTTCTACCTAAAGAAAATTGTGTTCTAGTGTTCTTACGTTTTGCTTCCGATCAACATTGAACGATAAAAGAAAGTTGTTTCTTTCGAATTTTGATATTCAACGATATGTAAATCTCATTTGTTATTCGGCTATTCTTCGAAACAACTAACATCGAATTTGCTTTGTTTCGTTAAAAAAAAAAACAGAAAAAAGAAAAAGAAAAAGAAAATAGAAAGACTCATCAACGAGCGGCTCATCAACTCATACATTCTTGTATCAAAGATGGTGGCACCGCCGAGAAGAAAGAAGAGGACAAAGCACGAAGACAAGTTTGAATATCTAACAGGAGTCAATGTCCAAGCGTTTAATGCTACTGAAGGGTTTGCTTGAAGATGAAGTTACAAAGAAAAAAGGGAAGGATTTGTGAAGTTGTCAGTGGACCTTTGAGGACAAGGTTCTTTCCGGCGATGGAGTATTGATTAGTCAGCAAATAAAGCCAACTAAGGAAGATCGGTTCGTACGAAAACCAAACGCAAAGTTCCAAGATTAAGTCTTATGACATAGTCTTTTCTTTTGTTTCTATTTTATGATTAAAAGAAGGATTATCTTTTATGGGTGTTTCCAAGAGTTACCTTTGCATTTATATTATGTCATATTTCCATATAGGAATATATATTGGGTACTACAAGAAAGCATGTCCGATTTCGACAAAAATTCTGACCAATCAAATGATCAAACAGTTTTGCGAGCAATTATTGACCAAATTACGATTTATATTAAAAGGGGTTAGCATTTGATCGAAATTTTTTGACCAGTGTATTTGGTTGAAAATGGTCACAAAATTCTGATGAATAAACAATCAATTTTAGTTTTGGTTAAAAAATCCGAAATAATATTTGACGAAACATATTTAACGTAAAGTGGTCGAAATTTTTTGACCAATAATTAACCATTTATAAAGTTGTTTGTAAACATTAAAGGTCAAAATTGTGGTAAGAAGTTTTTGACCATATTTTGACGAACACAAAATTTGGTCTTATTGGTCCAAATATGGTCAGAACACAAAATCTGGCGAAATATATGGTTGACGCAAAGTGGTCAAATATTTTTGACTAATAATCGACCACTTTTTAGCCATTTAGAAAAGGTCAAAATGTGGTTTGGAGTTTTCGACCAAATTGTGATGAATTCAAAATTTGGTGAATAATTTATCAATATAGATGACACGTTTTTTGGTAAAAAAAAAGGGTCAAAAATTATTGTCCATTTATAAACCATTTGTTACCACTATAAAGTTGTACCATATTGGTCATAGAGTCTGGTCAGTAATAATTTTGATCATTTTTCTGGTCAGAAGTAATTTCGACATTATTCTGGTTAGTTATATTTTCGACCATTTGTTTCGTCAATAATTTTCAACTACATCTTCTGATCAGTAATTATCGACCAATTTTTTTATCACAATCAATTTGCCAATAGCGTTTTTTGACGACGTTATTTTGGTCAATTAATAACTATATACATTATCGAAAATAGACAATTTGTTTTCATCGAATAAGAAAGATATTAAGAATGATAAGAATCATGATACAAAGGTTCAGTTATCCATTCAGGAGGATCCATACAATCAGAACAAAAAGAAGTAGCAATACAACCAAATTTGGCTAGATTGTGAGCGACAATATTACATGATCGGGATGTAAAAGGAAAAATAATATTCAAAAAATAGGACGCCCAATATCGTATATCCCGACACAAACCATCAATAGAAACATGTGAGGAGAGATTGTTAACGATGTCAAGTAGTTGCTTACAGTCACCTTCAAAAATGATAGAAGAAAAACCATACGACCACGCTTGTTGCATGGTGAAGAGAAGAACAGAAACTTCGGCTTCTAATGGTGACTCCGCAAGTCGTAAGCAAGCAGCCCCCATCATTTCGCAGCGCCACTAAAATCACGAACGATCCAACCACCCGTAACCTTTCGTGTAGTGATATCATATTCAGCATCAAAATTGCATTTGAACATGGATGAGGGAGGCCTAGAATAGAAGGTCTCCGTGACATTTCTCTGCCGTAAAGAGTCAGTACTCATCATATTAGTAGCTTGAATCCATTCACAAACATCGACCTGCGCTTGTAACATTATTTGAGAGGAGGTATGTAACGACCCGGGACCAACCTAAATCTAAACTGAACTAACCTACGGCTCGGATCATTACAAGTAAAATATTTTGATAGGTACTTTGAACGATTCGACTGAGGTTCTCGCACAAAGCAAGCATCCCTAGTCAAACCATCCTTGGTACCGTCCCTCCCTTACTAGATATTAGGTTTGCCAACCCTCTATCGAGTAAGCGAGTTGTGTTGGTTCGGACTAAACCATATATCATAACAACATCCCCGTTTTTAAAGAAAACATCATTTTATTTCCCAACACACAGCAAAACGTTCATGGGCTCAAACACACAATACATGCTCAAACATATCCATCTCTACACTCTACTCTACAATCTACGCAAAGTGGCCTAATGTCCCAACGCTCCCGCTAAAGGTTTATCCTAAGGGTTCCTGAAAAAAAAATTTAGTGGCATCGTAAGTAACCTAGTGCAATGCTACTTAGTGGAACCGGCCCTGCAGAAGACAACGTTAGTCTACCCCGATTCCCCGAATCCCCAATCAATGCAATTCACACAAACATGCACTTATATACTACAACTACCATGCAATTTACCATGCAATCTACCATGCAACTACAATGCAACCAACTAAGCAACTTAATGCAACAACAGAGCATGCCATCACGTCTCCACTTCTCTTTACTATGGATGCCCTTGCATCCCTTACCTTATGCTATTACTATCCACATCACTCTTTCTCACTAATTGGATCACCTAATCCTATAGGGTAGCCTAATGCTCCCTCTTCTACTCTAAGACTCTAACTTCTTCCTAATCTAGATTCTCAACTTAATCTAGATTCTCTACACGCACCACAATAGGGGAGCAGCCCACTACTGTCTCTCAATGCCCATCATATTTTTATAAGGAAGACCTCTTCTCTTCCCTATGTTACCATTGGATCCATGGCCGTGCACATCACCACCTCCCTGCCCTAAATGAACCCTTTCTCTTTTTAAATCCATCCCTAGACACAAAGTCTACAAGGATGGGATTCATCTTTTGAGCCATCGGGAGCTACCCGATCTTTAGCTTTGCGGGCATTACAGGAAAGATCAAAAATGATTGCATCACGAGCAGTATATTAGCCGTAACTACATATACGCCTTTAGGTACGCTCAACCGTACCCTCCCTACGGCATCTCTTCTTGGACTCATAGAGGATGCAGAGCTCTAATGCTCTCTCTCTCTCTCACTCTAATGCGCTCCAACGCATTCACATTGCTATGGTTCTAACTAACTGCAACCACTCTAGATCTCTAATCTAGGTCACTCACTACTATGATCTTATAAGACCCAAGGCTCCAACGCTCACACACTACGGTTCTCTTAACCGTATCAACTCTAGACCTTGTCTAGATCATCTACTCTTCTTTATGGCTTAACAGCCTCTAAGTGCTCCAACGCTTCACACTACGACCCACACTAGTCGTGTTTACCCTAGGTTTCTCACCTAGATCTTCCACTCCTTATGGCCTATTAGCCCTACTCTCTCTACCTAATTCCTAAATAATAAGTGTAGTAACACTTAGTATCTACTCTAACCTAACTTCAATCCTCCTAAACAAACACTTCCATGTTGTTACTCTACTTAGATTCCACATGAATCTAGTCTATCATGCATCACTATGCACGTCTCACCTAAGCATATACATGCTTCTACACACTCATCACACTACTACTAACATGAACTCTATTCATGTAGTACTACTCATGCAAGACTACTCATGAAACTCTACTTATGCAAGACTACTCATGCCATTCTACTCATGCAAGACTACTCTATCAAGCAATCTACTCTATCATGCATTCTACTATACTCGACCAATCAATCAATCATGCATGCAATCAATTACGATAATAAAACCTAACTATCCAACCTATCGTGTACCACTAATACACGCTTCGAGAACTCATAGTGTTTTAGGCGGCTGATGTGTGTGTACTCCGTCGAACCTCCCTTCAACTCCTCTTGTTCTTCAGCGAACCGAGGTCTTGAACCGCTACAAACGATCTCCCTCGAACAAACTCACGAATGGCTCCTAACTCTTCCTCGACCAACCCTTGGATGGTTGTTTCTTACTCTCGAACACTATTCAGATCATCTACTCTTCTTTATGGCTTAACAGCCCCTAAGCGCTCCAACGCTTCACACTACGACTCACACTAGTCGTATTTATCCTAGGTTTCTCACCTAGGTCTTCCACTCCTTATGGCCTATCAGCCCTACTCTCTCTACCTAATTCCTAAATAATAAGTGTAGTAACACTTAGTATCTACTCTAACCTAACTTCAATCCTCCTAAACAAACACTTCCATGTTTGTTACTCTACTTAGATTCCACATGAATCTAGTCTATCATGCATCACTATGCACGTCTCACCTAAGCATATACATGCTTCTACACACTCATCACACTACTACTAACATGAACTCTCTTTATGCAGTACTACTCATTCAAGCCTACTCATGCAACTCTACTTATGCAAGACTACTCATGCAAGACTACTCATGCAACTCTACTCATGCAAGACTACTCTATCAAGCAATCTACTCTATCATGCATTCTACTCTACTCGACCAATCAATCAATCATGCATGCAATCAATTACGATAATCAAACCTAACTACCCAACCTATCGTGTACCACTAATACACGCTTCGAGAACTCACAGTGCTTTAGGCGACTGATGTGTGATATGCTCAAATATAATACCCTAAAAGTACTAAAGCAGTAGCTGCAGTATATAGGGGTCGAACCACAAAGACTCAAGAAATCACTCAATAGATTATAGAATATGAATTAAGCTAAGCAAAATCAATGTAATTGAAAACAGCAAACAATTAAAAGTAGTTGTAAAATCAATGGAGGAAAAACGCTAAGCCTAGGAAAATTCTCCGGTAAATAAGAATTGAAGATCGATTAGAATGTCAGGAGGATATTAAGCACTGTTCTTCAACTTGAAACACAAATGTAAAATCAACCAACCGTCGCTGCGAAGATTATCTATGTCTAAACCTAGAATTCCAAATTTCTTTGCAAATCCTATGAATTCAAACAAACATTAATGATCAGGTTCAATTGTTCACAAAATCCTAAACCAAATTTCTTTGCGAATAGGTCTTTTGCTCATCTAACACTAGTTCAGACAATCAATCACACTTTCGTGCCAATCAAACAACCTAAGATCAGATTCTAGGTCATAAAGCTAGAATGAGCAGTAATCACAAGTCTAGATGAAGAACTCTATTGAATATCTCCTATCAATTCAGATCAACCTAACAATTCATCAAACACCATTGAATAACCCTAAACCTAACAAGGGATCTACTAAGAAATGGTGAATGAAGCAAACATCATGAATAAAATAGATTGCATAAAGGAATAGAGTAAAGAGTAACAAGGGTTCAAAATCTTCTCTCTCAGGAACAGAGTTTCTGACTTCTCTCCCTCTCTCAAAACCCGAATAATGAAATAAAATCCAGTCTTCTCTCTAAAAGTGGCTAAAAACCCTAAATATAATGGTAAAACACATTCTGGGCTTAATTGTAAATAATAGAATCTTCTGGGCCAAGTTGTAGAATTTTCAAACTTGTAAAATCACGTGTTTTCTTTTCCTGCAGTCGGTGTCGATCGATACTGGGTTGGTGTCGGTCGACACTAGGACTCTGTGCTCGCCAGACTGAACAGTCTTCACGAAAACTGGCATAACTTTTGATCGCCTTGTTAGAATGGCCTCAAACTACTTCCAAATGAAAGCTAATCCATTGATCTATCTTGAATGCAAATTTGAGCTCAATCCAACGGGGGGAAGTTATTCAACGAATGCCAAAAACAAACACCAGAATGCTCCAATATCTCTAATTATGCTCCAAACGTGCCAAAACCTGAAAAGACTTAAAAAGACTACAAAAAACACTAGAAAGACTCTGAAAACAAGACGTATATCATGGCTAAAAACTGGTAAAAACCATGATATATCAATGTGCGCGTTGTGTGTACTCCGTCGAACCTCCCTTCGTGTCCTCTTGTTCCTCAACGAATAAGGGATTTGAACCGCTATGAACGATCTCCCTCGAATGAACTCACGAACGACTCCTAACTCTTCCTCGACTCGGATGGTTGTTTCTTACTCTCGAACACTATTCAGATCCCTCGACAATGTCTCTTGGATTGTCGGTTTTGTTCGTACGGATTGGCTATGGATCACCCGATCGGATTTTTCTTCTCTTGGACCACTCTCTTTACAAATGGATTCTCCCTCAGACATTTTCGTCGCGGACAGACTCTTCCCCGCACAATTCTCACGCAGACGTGTTTTCCCTCGGAAGGTCCTCACTCGGACGAGGAATTCCACAATCGCACTTCTCTTTTCTTTTGGTAAGTGAGTGAAGTTTTTGTGGAGTGATAAATGAGCTAACTTCACTTCTCTTTATATAGGCAAGGTGAGCTCCCATGCACGACGACATGTATCCGGCGTCCGGCAACACATGGCGTTCCGACGTCGACAAGTGTCGACCTCCGGCCACACATGGCGTTCTTCTCTGACAAATGGCAGAAACGTCGACAAGTGTCCCTCAAGCAATGACAAGTGGCGAGTGAAGCTTCAAGATGGCGGTTTCAGGTAACGTGGCGTTTTCCGGCGAGTCGTTCACCGTTCCGGCAACACGTGTCAACTGTCCATTGGTCTAGATTATATTTCCAGCGTCCATTTCATTATTCCGGTGACGGATCTACTGTTTCAGCAATGGTTCTACTGTTCCAGTGACACATCTTTTCTTCCGACGGCTGCTGCTAATTTTCTGACGATGTCCGACGGATTCTGACAACTTTTCCGGCGATCTTCCAGCGATGGTTAGAATTTTTCCGGTGAACTCCGGTGGCTATGGCGGTGTTGAAAGAATATGCGGATTAGAGAATAAAGAGAGAGATTAGAAAGATTTAGGAACAAGAATCATGAGAATCTATGGAGAATTGAGATAGATATAAGAAAATCGATTTTCATTATAAAATAGAGAATTTTTCTAACTTATTATGAATGATTACATATGTGTGGCTTATATAGAGTAGCTATAGCTTTACAAGGGTCTCCTAGAGAGAGGAAAGTCGTGGGTGCACAATCAACAAGGAAGAGGGTGTAGTGGAGAACACCATGTGAGTGGGAGACACCATGAAGTGGGGACACCTTGTAAGTGGGAGACACCATGAAGTGGAGGACACCACGAAGTGGAGGACACCATGAGAGTGGGAGACACCATCATGTGGTCCACATCATGTGGTCTAAAGAATCTCCTCACAAACTTGCACTCCATCTTCTTCTTCTTCTCCACGGATGGGCCTTGTAAGGCTTGCGTTCCACTCTCTTCTTCTTCTCTTTGGATGGGCCTTGTAAGGCTTTGCTAAACTTGATAAGGCCTCACACTTATGTATTCATTCTTCTCAATCTCTAACTTGGCCTCGTAAGGAACCGTACGGACGTACGGACGTCCATACGGATGGCACTTTTTATTTGCTTGATCAATACTACCCCTCAAGTTTAGCCACAATGAAGTGAAGGCTAAACTTGGATTGCCAATGACACATTACCTCATTAAAAACCTTGATATGGAAAACCCAATGGGACAAAACCATACCAAGGGAAAAAGAGTATAACGGCCAAGGGCAAGGGAACTTGATCAAGGTTGTGTAAGATTAACAAGCCCAAGTTTGCTATGAATGTTTTGGCAAACCTTGAGACTTGCTGCTTTGGTGAAGACATCCGCCAACTGATCCTCACTCTTTGTGTAGCATGGAAGTATTACTCCTTCTTCAATCTTCTCTCGGACCTTGTGACAATCGATCTCTATGTGCTTAGTCCTCTCATGAAAAACGGAGTTTGTTGCTATGTGGATGGCTGCTTGGTTGTCACAATGTAAGGTGATGGGAGATGTAGACTCAATGCCGAGGTCCTTGAGGAGAGCCTTGAGCCAAGTCAACTCGTTGGTAATGTGCCTCATTGCTCGGTATTCCGCTTCCGCACTTGAACATGAGACCACCTTTTGCTTCTTGGTCTTCCAAGTGACAAGGTTGCCTCCAATAAACGTACAATAACCGATTGTGGACCTCCTGTCTCCTCTATCTCCAGCCCAATCTGCATCACAATAACCCACTATCTCCGAGCTTTAATTTTTTCCCATCCAAATGCCTTGACCCAGACTACCTTTGAGATACCTTAGAATCCTTTCCACCATGCTCCAATGATACACTATGGGAGTTTGCATGTGTTGACTCACCTGGTTCACGGCAAAAGAGATATCAGGCCGTGTAATTGTGAGATAGATCAACTTACCCACTAGTCTTCAGTATTGAGGTGCATCCGCAAATGGTGAATCTTCTTTCTCCCCCTTTCGGTTGACCTTGTAGCCATCTTCAAGAAGAGTTTTGACTGGCTTTGATCCAAGCTTCCCTGTCTCGTTCAACAAATCAAGAGTGTACTTCCTTTGTGAAAGAAAGAGGCCGTCCAGAGGACGACACACTTCAATCCCTAGGAAGTACTTTAGAGCACCAAGATCCTTAATATCAAATGATGATTTTAGGAAAGCTTTGGTAGATGCGATACCTTCCGTGTTGTCTCCGGAGATAATTAAGTCATCAACGTAAATGAGTACAACAACAATACCTTTAGGACCTTGGAGTGTGAACAACGTGTGATCGGCTTCGGAACGCGTGAAGCCACGGTCTTTAAGAGTGGAGCTAAGCTTTTGATACCAAGATCTTGGGGACTGCTTAAGACTATAGATAGCCTTCATCAACCTTAGAACTTTACCGGGAGCTACCGTATCCTCAAGGCCGGGAGGTGGTGTCATGTAAAATTCCTCTTCAAGCTCTCCTTGTAAGAAGGCATTCTTCACGTCCATTTGCCAAAGTTCACAAGTGAGATTGGTAGCTAAGGATAGCACCACTCTAACCGTATGAAGTTTGGCAACCAGAGCAAACGTCTCCGTGTAGTCCTCGCCATAAGTTTGAGTAAATCCGCGAGCTACCAACCTTGATTTGTATCTTTCAATGTCTCCATTGCTTAGGTATTTGATGGTAAACACCCACTTGGAGCTCACGGCTTTCTTCCCTTGAGGTAGATCACTCTCATCCCATGTGTGGTTCCGTTCCATAACTCCCACTTCATCTCCTACCGCATTCATCCACTCCTTTTTATCTTTTGCTTCTTCATAGGATTTGGGAATGAAGTGTGAATCAATTTTCCCGAGGAATGCTTGATGATCAGATGGCAAGAGGGCAAGCGAACATGTTGCTTGGATTGGATGGGCTACGGCATTATTGTTGTGGAAATCTGGAGGCTTTCTCACTCGTGTACTTCTTCTAAGTACTTGAGGTTCATTCGCTACTTCTTCATTGCGGGTAAAGGTGTCATGGGAATTGTCCTCATTTCCTTCATCAAATGGTGAACTATCTTTTGATTCATCCATGGCTTGGGAGTGACTCAAGTCCTCATCTTGATGTTCTTCAATCAAGTTCATCTCTTGGTCCGATCTGCCCATTCCTTTGTTCTAATCTTCACTACCATTGGTTGGACCTAGTGGTGTATTCTCAACTCCCTTTGATTCATCCGTATCATTTCCAAGGTGATCAAGGAGGAACCTTAGGCTTTCGGATCGATCGAATGGAGAGCTAGAGAGATCCTTAAGCTTTTCCCAATCCTTTTCACCATAATACCCACGTTCTTCAATGAACTTCACATCCCTTGACACCATCATTCAGTTAGTCGACGGATCATAGCACTTGTAACCCTTTTGAGTAGTCGAGTATCCGAGGAACATACTCCGAGTGCTCTTGGCATCTAGCTTAGTCCTTTGTTCCCCTGGCACTAAGACAAAACAAACACACCCAAACACACGTAAGTGATCAATAGAGGGTTTTATCTTATTTAAAATTTCAAAGGGAGAGAAATCTTTAAGAATCCGAGTTGGTATCCGGTTGATGAGATAGCATGCCGTCATGACCGCATCTCCCCAAAAACGTCTTGGAACATTGGTGTGAAACATCATCGACCTAGCCACCTACATTAGGTGTCGATTCTTTCTCTCTGCCACTCCATTTTGTTGTGGTGTGTATGGACAGCTTGTTTGATGAATAATTCCATGCTTAGCTAGGTGTTCTTTGAATCTATGGCTTGTGTATTCTCCTCCATTATGTGACCTAAGTACCTTAATACTCACTTTAAATTGATTAGTGACATAATTTTGGAAATTTTTAAAAGTATCATACACACGATCCTTAGAAGGCAACAAGGTTATCCAAGTATATTTCGATTTTTCATCAATGAATGTCACAAAGTACTTGTTGTTATCCCTAGATACGCATGGAGATGTCCACACATCCGAATGAACTAAGTCAAAACAATTTTCATAAATGGTACTTGATTTGGGAAAAACAATCTTGCAATGTTTACCGAGAATACAAGCTTCACAACTACTATGATCAAAAGAAATATTAGGCATCATCAATTCAAGAGCCCGAGAATGAGGATGAACTAACCTAGCATGCCACATTGCATTCAAACAAACTACACTCCTAGAGTTTAAAGCGACAGAATTAAAAACATTAGGAGAAGAGTTCTCAAGAACATAAAGATTATCTTTGGTGCCTCCTCCTCCAAGTATCTTTCCGGTCTTAATATCCTGAAAATGAACATCATTAGAACCAAAGATAGCATAGCAATTTAAGTCATTAGTCGCCTTCTTAACCGATAGCAAGTTAGAGGTGAACTTAGGCATATACAAGGCTTTGGAATCCTTATTAAACAACCTCAAATTACCTACTCCTTTAACCGATACCTTATCACCATTAGCTATGATTACATTCCCTAAGGCCGGTTCAATATTCCCTAAGAGATTCGGATTGCTAATCATATGGTGTGAGGCACCCGAAACTACAACTAGAAAAGTAGAAGGAGTAGCAAGTTTATGGGATAGTAGTGAGATACCAGATTCCTTTAGTGAAGCAATCGACCTAATGAGAGCTTCAATGTCAGACTTCCGCACCACATCTCCAAGAGAGGAAGAAGCCACCATTGCTTGTCCTTGACCTTGTTCTTCTTTGGGGTTCGTTGAGAGGTGTGCACTTAGATTCTCTTTGAACTTGTTCGGTTTAAGATGGGGATGGAGGATCCAACACTTATCCTTGATATGACCCTTCTTCTTGCAATAATCACACCACCAAACCTTTCTTTCATCTTGCTTGTAGTAGTCTTTGTTCGTAAGAAGAAGTTCTCCTTTTCCACTAAACAATCCAAGAGACCCTTGCTCCCTTTGGACTTGAGAACAAACCTCATCAAGGCTTGGGAGTCTATCCGCATGAAGAATGTGCTTGATGAGGTCATTGTACGAAGGATGTAAGGTCAAAAAGTGGCCGAAGACCTTGTCTTGCTCACGCCTCTCATTGAGAACCGCCGGATTCATGTTGCTTGGCCTTAGCATCTCAAGTTCAGCCCAAAGTGACCGAAATCTCCCAAGGTGCTTGGTGAACTCCATGTCATCTTGCTTGAGATTGTTGATGGCTCTTTTAACTTCAAATACTCGACTAAGATTGGAGACATTCCCATAGACGTGTTGGAGAGTTCCCCATAACTCCTTCGCCGTTTCGCAATAGGAGTAAGCTTCAAGGATGGAGGCTTCAAGGGACCCTTGGATGATGGCAAGCACGGTCTGATCTTCTTGGAACCATTTAGCCTCTTCGGCCATGATTTCTTCAGCCCTTTCCTCATCTCCAATGGCAACCTCCTTGATTTCAAGCGATTTCTCCACATGCTTCCACAACCCTCGGCCACAAAGGGCCGTCTTTGTGGTCCTAGACCAGAGGAGATAGTTCTCTCCTTTGAGAGTAACCGGAATCATCAATGGCTTGTTACTCTCCATTTGCAAAGATCTTTGACAAAAGACTTAGTAAATCGAACAAGATGAGAGAAAGATGAGAGAATGAGTGAACAAGAGAGAATGGAGTGAATCGAATGAATGAACAAGAGAGAAAAGAGGTTAAGGAACCCAAGTAAGCTCTGATACCATGAAAGAATATGCGGATTAGAGAATATAGAGAGAGATTAGAAAGATTTAGGAACAAGAATCATGATAATCTATGGAGAATTGAGATAGATATAAGTAAATCGATTTTCATTATAGAATAGAGAACTTTTCTCTCTTGTTATGAATGATTACATATGTGTGGCTTATATAGAGAAGCTATAGCTTTACAAGGGTCTCCTAGAGAGAGGAAGGTCGTGGGTGCACAACCAACAAGGAAGAGGGTGTAGTGGAGGACACCATGTGAGAGGGAGACACCATGTGGAGACACCATGAAGTGGAGGACACCACGAAGTGGAGGACACCATGAGAGTGGGAGACACCATCTTGTGGTCCACATCATGTGGTCCAAAGAATCTCCTCACAAACTTGCACTCCATCTTCTTCTTCTTCTCCACGGATGAGCCTTGTAAGGCTTGCGTTCCACTCTCTTCTTCTTCTCTTTGGATGGGCCTTGTAAGGCTTTGCTAAACTTGATAAGGCCTCACACTTATGTATTCATTCTTCTCAATCTCTAACTTGGCCTCGTAAGGAACCGTACGGACGTACGGACGTCCATACGGATGGCACTTTTTATTTGCTTGATCAATAGGTGGCTCATTCCTCTGTTTTGCCCTTTCCTTCTTTTTCATAATCGCTTTTGCTTTCGCGTCGATTCCGTGACCTTTGGCTCGGTGTGCATCTCTTTCTTATGATTTTCTTCGATGTCTCATATGTAGTTTGGCACATTGCTTTTGCCTGGATTCTCCTTGTCTCGAGGTTAACACTCGTGTCTTGGTTCACAGTATGCCCGTGATTGTTGCCTCCCACAACGCTACAGACGATGCCCGTGACACGTACGTGGCTTCTCTTTCTTTCTCGTGTTTGAAATTCAAGGATTGTTCCTTTGAATTTTACATGTCGTCTCCTTTATCTCTTCCGTGTAAATCCAAATTCACTTTCACTAGAATTCAAACATTTCTCTATTCTCTGTCGAATATTTTCTTCCATTAATTCTCCCAGATCAATTTGCTTGTCTCTTTGTAACACTCTCAACTTTCCGCGTTTCTACCGCATTCTTTATCCCTAACTTTTTCTTCTTGTCCGATACTTAACTTTCTTCCGAGTCTTTGCCGATTTTACCTTCTCTACGTGGATCCTCTTTATTCTCTTGTCGTCTTCCTTTCCTTTTTTGATTCTTGCTGTTATCTTCTCATATTCTTCTTTGCTTCTTTATCCCCACGGTTCTTCTTCGTTAGTCTTCATCCTGTTCGAGTACACACGCACATCGCACCACACCTAAAACACAACACATCTAAACAAAATGTTAGCACATATAAAGTTATCTTCCACTCGATAAAACTTCATTTATTGCTATACATATGTACATGTGAGTCTCATCACTTATTAGCTCTCGTACAACTCTATGTACAATGCGGATTATCACCGCACACACTTATTCTCACACACACTATTTACAACTGATTTACAACGGATAGAGTTTACCGCCCACTACTTACCTCTTTGGTGGCTTAACTAGCATGCACAGCTTTAAAGTTTACCTTACTACTCTCTAGGGTTTCTCTTCTTCTTCCCTTTCTCCTTCTTCTTCTCCTTAGCCGTGGACTGACTCGAGTTTGGATTTGATGGACTGGGATCAGCTGCGTTCCTCCTCGGACAAGCCTGTGCGTAATGGCCTTCCTCTCCACACTCGCAACACAAAATGTATGGACGCCCATACGGGCAATAGTTCTGAACATAAGGACACATTCTCGGATAATGCCCTTCTTGCGCGCACATGTAGCAATACAACGTGATGTTCCACGACATCGCTCATTCTTCCTTTCCGAATATTGAGTCTTCAGGACTTGCTCGAATTCTTCCTTCCTTCCAGATAGGGTCTCCTCCCTTCGGTCTTGAAGAAGATCCTCCATCATCCTTCTTTCTTCGTGATGATCCTTCAATGTTGTTCGTGGATATCATGCTTCCCATTATGACTGACGTCATGTCGTATTCTGTTTGCAAGTGGTTGTTGTACTCTGTGCTGAACAGGATACTATCTTCGGCTTGCGAGTCTGATACGTTTAGCGACATCGAGCTCAAACTTGGTCTGATCAGATCTTCTGGCGTCAATGGATGGTAAGGGTTGACTCCTAGCTGCCACGAACAGTCTGAGTATAATTCTTACAACACGCCTCTTGGTCCTTCGTAGAATAGTCCGTCGTTGTCGCTGTATAGGTTTCCACTCATCGGTTCAAATTCTCCAAGTTCTGATTCTTCGTCTTCACTTTCATCCGTGAGTACAATGTTATTAGTCGCCGGTACTTCTCCGATGTTTCCTCCCAAGTCCACAACAGGTGTTGGCTCGCTGAACTCGGAGCTAGCATCTTCATCCGCTTCATTTATTTCTTCGAGGAATTCTGATGGATCCGATTCTATGGAGCTATCTGTCTCGACTATTTCTTGCATGCGTATGGTGTTGACTGAAGTTATCGAGGGACTCAACGCCATAAAGGATTCAGATTCTGATCCTTCTAATATTCTCCTTACGTGCTCCAAAAAGGCATAACAGAATCGTCAGAACAACTTCCGTCTGTTGCATGTGTGCGACCATCTCATCCATTACTCGGCCCAACTCTTGACGATCACGTCCACAGTCGTCACCCCCACACTCTACTCAATATTTACTAGATAAAACATTTGAAAAGCACGATGTGTTTTACGAGCATGCAGAACCATTCTCTAATACCACTTTCAATACTCTACTTGTTACGACCCGGAACCAACCTAAATCTAAACTGAACTAACCTACGGCTCGGATCATTACAAGTAAAATATTTTGACAAGTACTTTGAACGATTCGACCGAGGTTTTCGCACAAAGAAAGCGTCTCTAGTCCAACCATCCTTGGTACCGTCCCTCCCTTACTAGATGTTGGTTCAGACTAAACCATATATCATAGCAGCATCACTGTTTTTAAAGAAAACATCATTTTATTACACAACACACAACAAACGTTCATGGACCCAAACACAAAATACATGCTCAAACATATCTTGCTCTACACTCTACTCTACAATCTACACCATGTGGCATAATGTCCCAACGCTCCCGTTAAAAGTTTATCCTAAGGGTTCCTGAATAAAATAATATAGTGGCATCGTAAGTAACCTAGTGCAATGCTACTTAGTGGAACCGGCTCTGCAGAAGACAACGTTAGTCTACCATGATTCCCTGAATCCCAATCAATGCAATTCACACAAACATGCACTTCTATACTACAACTACCATGCAATTTACCATGCAATCTACCATGCAACTACAATGCAACCAACTAAGCAACTTAATGCAACAACAGAGCATGCCATCACATCTCCACTTCTCTTTACTATGGATGCCCTTGCATCCCTTACCTTATACGGATACTATCCACATCACTCTCTCTCACTAACTGGATTACCTAATCCTATAGGGCAGCCTAATGCTCCCTCTTTTACTCTAAGACTCTAACTTTTTCCTAATCTAGATTCTCAACTTAATCTAGATTCTCTACACACACCACAATAGGGGAGCGACCCACCAATGCCCAACATCGTTTTATAGGGAAGACCTCTTCTCTTCCCTATGTCACCATTGGATTCATGGTCGCCCACATCACCGCCTCCCTGCCCTAAATGAACCATACCTCTTCTCTTTTTAAATCCATCCCTAGACCCAAAGTGGACAGGGATGGGATTCATCTTTTGAGCCATCGGGAGCTGCCTGATCTTTAGCATCGGGGGCATTACAAGGAAGACCACAAATGATTGCTTCACGAGCAGTATATTAGCGGTAACTACATATACACCTTTAGGTACACTCAACCATACCCTTCCTACGACGTCTCTTCTTGGACTCGTAGAGGATGCAGAGCTCTAATGATCTCTCTATCTCTCTCACTCTAATGCACTCCAACGCATTCACATTGCTACGGTTCTCACTAACCCCAGCCACTCTTGATCTCTAATTTAGGTCACTCACTACTATGGTCCTATAACACCCAAGCGCTCCAATGCTCACACACTCTGGTTCTCTTAACCGTATCAACTCTAAACCTTGTCAAGATCATCTACTCTTCTTTATGGCTTAACAGCCCCTAAGCACTCCAACGCTTCACAGTACGACTCACACTAGTCGTATTTACCCTAGGTTTCTCACCTAGATCTTCCACTCCTTATGGCCTATTAGCCCTACTCTCTTTACCTAATTTCTAAATAATAAGTGTAGTAACACTTAGTCTCTACTCTAACCTAACTTCAATCCTCCTAAACAAACACTTCCATGTTTGTTACTCTACTTAGATTCCACATGAATCTAGTCTATCATGCATCACTATGCACGTCTCACCTAAGCATACACATGCTTCTACACACTCATCACACTACTACTAACATGAAATCTATTCATGTAGTACTACTCATGCAAGACTACTCATGAAACTCTACTTATGCAAGACTACACATGCAACTCTACTCATGCAAGACTACTCTATCAAGCAATCTATTCTATCATGCATTCTACACTACTCGACCAATCAATCAATCATGCTTGCAATCAATTTTGATAATTAAACCTAACTACTCAACCTATCGTGTACCACTAATACACGCTTCGAGAACTGACAGTTCTTTAGGCGGCTGATGTGCACGTTGTGTGTACTCCGTCGAACCTCCCTTCGACTCCTCTGGTTCCTCAACAAACCAGGGTCTTGAACCGCTACAAACATTCTTCCTCGAACAAACTCTGGAATGGCTCCTAACTCTTCCTCGACCAACCCTTGGATGGTTGTTTCTTACTCTCGGAACATTATTCAGATCACTCGACAATGTCTCTCGGATTGTTGGTTTTCTTAGTACGGATCGGCTACGGATCACCCGATCGAACTCTTCTTCTCTCGGACCACTCTCCTCACGAACTGATTCTCCCTCGGATGTTTTCCTTGCAGACAGACTCTTCACTGCGCAATTCCTTACGCGAACGTGTCTTCTCTCGGACGGGTCCTCACATGGACGAGGAATTCCACGATCAGACACTACACGGCTTCTAGCTCTCTTTTCTTTTGGTAAGTGAGTGACGTTTGTGTGGAGTGACAAATGAGCGAACTTCTCTTCTCCTTTTATAGGCAAAGCGAGCTCCCATGCACGGCGACATGTGTCCGGCGTCTGACGACACATGGCGGTCCGACGTCGACAAGTGTTGACCTCTGGCGACCCATGGCATTCTTCTCCGACAACTGGCAGCGACATCAACAAGTATCCCTCAAGCAATGACAAGTGGCGAGTGAAGGTTCTAGATTCTTCTACACGGCGGTTTTCGGCGACGTGGCATTTGCCGACGAGTCGTTCACCATTCCGGCAAAACGTGTTAACTGTCCATTGGTTCTACTGTTCCGGCAATGTTTCTACTGTTCCGGTAACACATCTTTTCTTTAGACGGCTTCTAGTAATTTTCCGACGATATCCATCGGATTCCAGCGATCTTCCTGCGGTGGTTGGAACTATTCCAGTGAACTTGGGTGGCTATTCTGGTGGCTCATTCCTCTGTTTTGCCCTTTCCTTCTTTGTCATAATCGCTTTTACTTTCATGTCGATTCCGCGACCTTTTTCTCGGTTGTCATCTCTTTCCCGTGATTTTCTTTGATGTCTCCTATGTAGTTTGGCACGTTGCTTGAGTCTGGATTCTCCTTGTCTCAGGGTTAACACTCGTGTCTTGGTTCACAGTATGCCCGTGATTGTTGTCTCCCACGGCGCTAGGACGATGCCCGCGACTCGTACGTGGCTTCACGGATCTTTATCGTTCCCTTTTGTTTTTCTTTTGATGATACCTCATCTTTTGGATTTTTAAGACTTTCCATCAAGTCATATTTGTCGTTCTTCAAGTTTTGTCCAAAAGAATCTCTCCAACCCGTGTACCGCATACACACGTACCGCTTATCTTGGTACGAGTTATTACAAGGTATCCCGAATGTTGTTAAAAATATAATGATTTTGAGATTTCCAAATATGCCAAAGAAGCCTAAAGGTTTTGCTCAAGAGAGAGTTCCTGATGTGAGTGTGAGAGAAAAATATTTGTAATGTTATCTTCACAATGATCAGAAGATATTTGGAAAGGAAGGTAAGACCACCCCTCTCGCCAAACAAAACTGGATGAAGGACAAAAAAAGAGAGCATGATTAATGCTTTCGGTTGATAGACGGCACCGAGGAAAGATTCCATCAATTGGAATCCACGGGATCGAAGTTGAGGTGCAGTGGCGAGAGCATGAGACAAAGCTTGCCAAAGAAAATATTTAATTTTCGGAAGAATTTTCAGTTGCCAATAGTCTTTAGTGAAACTGAACCAAAAGGGATAGAAGGAGTCACCATATTTTCAAGACATGGGTTAAAAACTAATACCCGGATCTAACAGAATACTCTCCCATTTTATCATAAGATCATATGAGTTTATTGAAAATAGACAATTTTCTTGTCGTGGATTGTCTCTTCTCGTTGGTGGGATGTATTCGGTTCTTCTCAATAATATTTGGGCTTCTTGGTAAACTAGACCCTTATTGGAAGTCAATTCCAAAACTAGACCTCTCTTTTTTTTTCTTTCAAAATACCTTAAAATACACTTCCCAGCTTCTTTTTTCACAAAAATACCTAGCGCAGACTTCTCCTGTGAAGTCTGGTGTATGGGTTTGAAAAACAATAACCCAAAGATTCTCACGTAATAACGAAAATGTCATCATCTTCAATAGTTCCCAACCACCATTACCAAACAAAATTAATCTTTGAATGCTTCAAACAACTGAATTAAGTGATGTCAATGCTCTAAAACTGAGTTAAAAGCTCCATTTTTGTAGATCTCCTCTCTCATTTCAACCATTTAACTCTATAATATCGTTTTCAATATATACCATCCATATATCTTGCGATTTACTAAGATTCGAGCATAATAACGCTTGGGTTGCTTGGGTATTGATGACGTGATCAGTTCTTGGCCGTTTAAGAGGCTAAACACAAGCTCAAACCGAATCTTGGTAATTTTTGCTTCATTTTCTCTGATTTTCCAGAAGGTAAACTTCATGGGTGAAGTCTCAATAGTCAACTGGGGTTAGTTTTGCAATTGACTTTTTGGGTTTCCTTTGAAAACTAAAAACGGTGTTGATACTTCACCGTTGAAGTCTTCTTACAAGGGGTCTAGTTTTGCAATTGACCGTTAAATCTAACTTTGTACAAAGACTTCTCCTGTGAAGTCTGCGAAAAAAAGAGTTTAGTTTTGCAATTGACCGGAACGAAAACATTTTATCGAGACTTCATCGGAGAAGTCTGCATAAAAAAGGGGTTAGTTTTACATTTGACCAAAATTTTGAAACATTGACTATTGGTAGACTTCTCGAATGAAGTCTACAACCAATCGGTAACTCTGGAATTTAAAAAATAAAATTTTGGTCAATTGCAAAAGTAACCTTTTTTCTACATAGACTTCTCAGACGAAGTCTCATGTAAAAGTAAAACTCTGGTCAATTGCAAAACTATACCCTACTTTATGGGTAGACTTCGCCGAAGAAGTCTCTGAAGGCAAAAAGACTTCATTGTGGAAGTCTAAATACGTAATAGACTTCACAGGCACAATCCATTACCAAAGAGACTTCCTAGATGAAGTCTACTGAAAAAGTTAAAATTGTGGTCAATTGCAAAATTAGATCCCAAAATGGTATAGACTTCTCTGACGAAGTCTCCTTGTGTAGGAGACTTCGCCTGTGAAGTCTGCTAAAAAAAGTCAAACTCTGGTCAATTGCATAACTAGACCCCTGCTTCAGACTTCATGGGCAAAGTCTTCTTCAGATAGCAAAGCAGACTTCATCGAAGAAGTCTACTTAGAGACTTCGCATGTGAAGTCTCTAATGATAATTTCAGTAAAAATGCAATTTTAGCTTATTTGTAATTAATTATTTTTTTTCTTGTCCTAACATGTCTGTTACGTATGGCTTTTGATGTTTTAGAAATTTGAACTATTTTAATCGCATAATAATTTTTATATCTTTTTTCTTAACTTATTTGGTGTTTAGCTTATAAACTTTAGACTTCACAGAGGATGTCTGTGCGTAGACTTCGTTCGAGAAGTCTCTTGCACTATCTTTTTAAAAAATAGAATTGTATCATATATAATTTATATTTTCGAGATTTTAATTTTTTTACATGTGTATTAGTTATTGTTGTTGTTTATGTATGAATTCACATCTCAATGTCTTATATTCTATCTTAAATCGATTTTATGAATTTCTGATAATTATTATTCAACAGACTTCACTTTTGAAATCTACTGTCAAACTAATAGTTTGCATTTGTGTTGTTTCAAATGTTTTTCAGAAAATGGTTCAACTACCTGCTGTCTATTGAGAATAGGTGATGAGATACTGTAAGTGGCATTTGGAGGTGGATAATCCCAAAGGAGGGAGAATGTTATTCTTGAGTGATTCTTGTACACACCGTGAACTCATTGAAATGGCACTAGCAGACTATGAGCTGGACAAGAACGACTTCGTCGAGTTAATTTACTCTTTGCCGGATTCAATGTTGCAACTAGCGGACACAGATTGTCCTACACCACCTATGCATGTCTCAAATGATAGACAAGTGTGGTCTTTGGTTGAGTTATGTAAAATGCATGATGTACGCCTTTGCGTCTCGAGTCGTTTTGGTATGGCTAGTGGCAATGAGTTGCTGGTGAAAGTGTTGACGAAGACCTTGAGGACAATGTAGAAGAGTTTGAAGACGAAGATATGGATATATCTGATGGTGGTGAGGGTAACGTCAACGACGATGATGATGATGATGATGCAGAAGAATCTCTTGCTGGTGAGGTTAAAGACGAATACCTTGAGGATTATACTGTGTATGGGAAATTTAAGGATGAGGATGTTAGTGAAAATGATGATGACGATAATACATGTCTTGTTGCGGAAGGTGGCTTTGTTGGTGAAGGCCAAAGATCCAACATGACATGTTCAGACGGTATCTATACGACTGGGAGTTTTCCTACAAAGGATGCGCTTGTAGCCGAGCTGCAGTTGACGGCGATAATGTCAAAATTCACGTTCAAAGTGCATAAGTCTACACAAAAGGTTTTTGTAGCTATTTTCGGTGTGAAAGGATGTAATTGGAGGATTAGAGCGGCTGTGAAAAACGAACCAAAAAGGTTTTGGGTTACCTTGTACAAAAAAGATCATACTTGCAATGTGGCGGACCGAATTTCTCTGCGCAAACGTCATGCTCCGAGATATATTGCTAAACTATTTTATGATGAATGGGGAACAATCGATGGAGTAACGCTGAAGATGATTAGATCTGCAATAAAAAATAAATATGGTATGCAAATGAATTATACCACTTCCTATAGAGCTTTAATATTTGCACAACAATTGGTAAGGGGAACAACTAAAGATGGATATGAGCAGCTGTCGTCTTATCTCTATCGCATCAGGCTAGCCAATCCCTGAACTGTCACTGATCTTGTGGTTGATGATCAAAACAGATTCAAATATCTGTTTATGGCTCTTGGAGCCTCTATTATCGGTTTTCAGTTTCGGAAAAGAGTTATGGTGGTGGATGGGTGTCATCTACCAGAGAAGTATGGCGGTGTTATGCTAGTGGCTTGCAGCCATGACGGGAATTTCCAAATATTTACGTTAGCTTTTGCTATTGTAGACTCTGAAAATGATGAATCATGGCAATGGTTTTTCACCAAGTTGAGTGGATGTGTCTCCGATCAATTTCCTTTGGTCATAGTGTCCGACAGGCATGCCTTGATTAAGAATGCCATTGAAACTGTTATACCATGGGCAACAAGAGGGATATGTTATTATCACCTACAGAATAACATAATCACGAAGTACAAGGGAAAGCATATTCTGTACTTGGTATGAGGCACTGCGTATGCATATACGCATTATGATTTTAACAGATACATGAACGCCTTACGTGAAACGAACCCCGAGCTTGCAGCTTACTTCGAGAACGTAGATGTGAAACTATGGGCCCACGTTCACTTTCTAGGAGAACGATTCAATATACAAACGAGCAATATTGCTGAATCGATAAACTCTGCACTTAAACCAGCTCGAGGATTTCCCATACCCTTTCTTTTGGAATTCATATGAGAGAAGCTAGGAAGATGGTTTTTTAAAAGGCGAGAAGACGCTTTGAGTCTCACAACAAAACATAGCAAGGGAGTTGAATATTTGCTAACTATTCGTCAGCATTATGCTGACCAGATGACTGTCGAACGCATAGACGGTTGGCGATTTCACGTGATGGGAGGAAATAGAGATTGTATCGTTGATTTCCAACATCGAACATGTGGATTTGGTGTGTATGATGTTGAGAAAATACCTTGCTCGCATGCTATTGCTGCTGCTCCTGAGCTTAAAATGGATGTTGCTGCCCTCTTATGCCCGTCATTCACAAAGGAATATATGTATTCGACGTACGCAAGTAACATTTTCCCCAAAATTGTTGATATCAAAGAGCCCGAGTTTGTCAAAGTTTTCCCTCCATTCATCCGACGTCCTCCTGGAAGGCAGAAGAAGTCATGGTGGCAAACTTGGCTTGAAATCGTAAGAAAGACTATGCCAAAACCGCGGAAGGCTCACAAGCAATATAGTTGTTCAATATGCAGGCAATCTGGACATACTCGCGATAATAGTGTAAGTTAAAATCTTTGTTTGTGATTCCATGAATGTATATTTTTTGAGGAGTCTCTGTTTTTGAGGGGACTCTGTGTTTTTATGTTACGTAGAGTTTCAAGGTTGAGGGAAATTAGAAGTCTGCTCTTGAAGTCTCCCACAGAAGTCTTTAACTAGGAGTTCAAGATGCATACGAAGTCTCCAGTAGAAGTCTGTACTTGAAGTCTCCTGTAGAAGTCTTCAATTAGGAGTTCAGGACGCAGACGAAGTATACTATAAAAGTATGTACTTGAAGTCTCCCGTAGAAGTCTGTAACTAGTTGTTCAGGACGCAGATGAAGTTTCCTGTTGAAGTCTGTACATGAAGTCTCCCATAGAAGTCTTTAACTAGGGGTTCAGTACGCAGCTGAAGTCTCTAGTAGAAGTTTGTGCTGGAAGTCTCCTGGAGAAGTCTCTAATTGGGTGTTAAGTATAAATATGAAGTCTCAAGGTGAAGTCTACTCGTGAAGTCTCTGACTAGTTGTTTAGGTTCCCATATGAAATCTCCACGATAAGTCTACTTTTAAAGTCTTCTTTTCAAACTTTTACTTATATAGTTATGACCAGTTCTTTTTGTATTTTTGCGGTTTTCGAACTTTGTATTTGATTTAACAAAATCAAGGTTCCAATAATAATTAACATAATAAGAGAAATTAAAGATAATTAACATAATAAGAAATCAAAGGTTCCGAAAGATAATTAACATAATAAGAGAAATTAAAGATAATTAACATAAAACTAAAGAAATAAAGTTCCAATCCGTTTCAAAAGAAATTAAAATAAATAAATTAAAAGTTCGAAGATATAATTTTACATAAACCCCCCTCCGTTTCATAGAAATCCAAAGGATCAGGTGCTCTTTGATCCTCCGGCAAAAGTTTCAGACATTTCTCGTGCCTTCTCATTGAAACGGTCTCAATCGGTTATGTAGACTTGAGCAATGGATTCCACAAACTTATCTTCTTCACCCAACTATGGCTCAGTCAACATCTACACAAGAGCCTCTAATACTTTGGTTATGTTGTTTACGGGGCTCTAATGATCAGGTAGGAGCATCTTCAAGAAGATACTCCCACGATCCACATTAGGGTGGTAGATCGTGGTGTTAAAACCAACCTACATTAACCATATGAACCATCACGATATTTAAGGAATTTTTGATTACATGAAAAGGACTTATTCTATTACTAATTGTCCCTATGTGTTTTACTAACTATTAAACATGCGTGCGTTCCCTAAATTCATTTTGTGTAACCGGAATATGATCAAAACTTACATGTGGGGGTTTCAGCGGGTACTGTGGCTGATAATGAATAGTCACTTTGAAAACCTTTCCCTCATAAGGGGTGCCAATAGGGCCAAATATCGTATCCTCACAATGGAATATGTCATCGGTCACAGGTCCTAAAAAAATTTGGTAAGAAATTAGAACCTTGCATGAACTTTAATATCTGAAAAAATATTAAAATTAAATTTTGGTGAAGTTGTATAGAGATTACCTGCCGTGAAATTAGGATGCGGATTCTTCAAGAGGTTTCTCAAACCTCTTTTGATGACTCCTGTTGTGTACGCCATTTTTTAGAGATTTTTTTTAGAGAGCAATAGATGAAATTGATTTTTTTTGCAACTTAGTAATAGTGATTCAAAGAAGTAGGTTGCGTGTTTTGAAGGAAGAAATAATGATAAGAAGCGACGTTTCACGAAGGTCTGCTTCATTTTGCGTGCTTCTTATCGAGAATAGTGGCTTTATTTACTGCCAAGAAAAATAGAAGTCTGCTCTTGAAGTCTAAATGAGAAGTCTCTAACTGGGTGTTCAGTACGAATATGAAGTCTCTAGTAGAAGTCTGCGCTTGAAGTCTCCTAGAGAAGTCTCTAACTGGTTGTTCAGTACGAAGATGAAGTCTCCAATAGAAGTCTGCGCTTGAAGTCTCCTAGAGAAGTCTCTAACTGGTTGTTTAGTACGAAGATGAAGTCTCCAGTAGAAGTCTGCGCTTAAAGTCTCCAGTAGAAGTCTGCGCTTGAAGTCTCCTAGAAAAGTCTATAATTGAGTGTTCAACACGAAGACGAAGTCTCCATATGAAGTCTGCTCGTGAAGTCTATACTAGAAGTCTCTTACTAGTTGTTTGGAGATTTATGTGAAGTCTCTACGCGAAGTCTGCATTTGAAGTATCCTTTTCAAACTTTTTGTATTTTTGTGGTTGTATTTTATTTAACTATCATATATGACAAACTAATTTAATAATATTACAATAACTTCTTGGCTTGTTCCATTGGGTGACAAAATAATTCCCGCAATAGCAGCCAAAAGAGGCAAATTATATACAAGATTTCAAAATATACAGTTAAAAGAGAAGCTCAGCGTTCGTCGTATAAGTCCAAACCTTCGTAACCGCGCTTCTCAGTACCCGTTATGCCGAGCTCATCGTTTATTTCTATAACCAGCTACTCCCTTATGAACATGATGTTCTTATCACACAAGAGGTTTGGAGGAAATGGTATTCCAAGCGCAAGACACTCGATGTACTTCAAACTATGCACTCCACAGTCACCGCTCTGAAAGTTTTTAGGAACTGTCGTCTGTGGAACCCGCTCGTATGTGTAGGCAACATAAGGGTGCTTAGATTTTTGATCCGCAGGAGCAAGAAGGTTCATAAGATAAGCCATTATATCGCAAATAGGATATACTGCAGCGTCAATCTCCTCATCCTTGATTACAATTAGATAGATATCCCAAATAACAATGTGACTCTTATGAACATAAATCATTAAAACAACCCAATGAAAATCCTTGATGTTAAGGGAGGTGTAGATTTCATCCACATCTACACCCCACATCTTGTTAGATCTGCAGAACTCAGGTTGCTCTCATGTGTAGAGATCAAACGCCCCGGTAGCAATCTGCCTAACCTCTTTTCATCACCAGTCAATTGAAATTCTTTGTACTTAGACTTCCACAACGTGGTGAAGATCGAATCAATGAAGCAGATTCTGTCGCTCCTAAACCATTATGGATGTTTCGTGAACCGTTGTCATAGTAGATTGATTCCAGCATCAATGTGCTGCAGTAAGAAAATAATTAGTTATGGTAAAGGAACCTTACAAGTAACGATAAAAAAAAAACCAGAAGTTTCCATATGAAGTCTGAGAGTGAAGTCTCAGACTCAAGTCTGAGAATGAAGTATCGAATTACAGTCCAGGATGAAGTTTAAACTTCATTGTCAGACTTCAGTCTGAGACTGCACCCTTAGACTTCACTCTGAGACTTCACTCTGAGACTTCACTCTGAGACTTCACTTTTAGACTTCACTCTCAGACTTATTATACGAAGTCTCACCAGGTCCCAAAGCCATTTTGTGGGAGACCGCAGCGTGCGATACCAGAATGTGCTTGAGTCTTTCGCAGGGTTCTTCTTCTTCGTCTCTCTGTAAAATGTTGTCAGACACACATTCAAAATCACGTCACATAAACTAGGTTTAAAACTCTTAAATAGTGCGACTTACGGGCAAGTCTCCAAGAAGGCAATCAGGTTCAACAAGGTTCATAATTCACATCATTTGTGTGACTGACTACTTCTGGCAGCTACTCTTTTACTTTTCCTCTCCTTCTTAGACTACTCAATATCCTCCTTCTTACTAAGTTGTTTTATGTTCTTTTTGGGAATCTTTGGGTTAAGGGCAAGAAGACTAACCCCATCGTCAGGTGCATTTGATTTGGCATCAGATTGAGCCTGTTGTTCCTGAGGATTCTCTTTCACTTCCTCGGGTTCTTTCTTCATAGCTTCGCTGGTGAACTTATCAAAAGCACAACTCAGATCGTCTACTTTATCAGTGAGTAAGACAATCTTCGTTCCAAGTTCAACCAACTGCCCCTTCAACTCTGCCTCAAATGTGTTGAGTCGAGCGTCAACTGCATCCTTCAATGCATCACATATGCGCTTCTCAAATTCCTTTATGAAGTCTCCAACACTCTAGTAACTATAAATCCGAGATCGGAAAAGGACGGACGAAGAGACTAAACTGAAATAGAATTTGTAGATGAATAAATATTGAAGATGTAAATAGACGGTTGCGATTCCCAGATCTGCGAATCAAATAAAAGATGGGATTAGATACAGAAAAAAGAAGAAGAAACAGTTCAGAGAAAGAGTAGAGAGAGGGTGTCGTCGTATGGTGATTTGCCGGCCAGAATGAGTGAGGAGTCGGCGTTTTGTCGACGGCAACTGCGAGCAAACCCTGAAAGATAGAGTTTGGGGTTTTCTCGCAGGGAGAAAGAATATCGATAACTTACGACGGTGACGATGGTAGGAGATGAGATAGAGTGTCGGCTTTTAGAGATTTCCGGCGATGTTTGGTTATTTGGAGGAGAAAGAGAGCGATGGAGATTTTTTAATCGAGATTAACTATTGCAATTTCAGTTTTATCTTGTTTAGTAAATGTAAATTCTTTTTTATTTTTTTCCCCCCACAAATTTGAAATTTTTTGATAAATCGGTTACTTACAGATAAAGTCTATTAGCAGATTTTGCCAAAGAAGTCTCTCGGGAAAGTTTACGTGTGAAGTCTGCGTATGAAGTCTATAGTCTATCATTTTCAAATTTCATTTGGAGATTTCGCTTACAGACTTCGTATACAGACATCACTGAAAAAGTCTGTAACCCTCAAAACAAAACATTAAAGAACCAGAAACGGTGCATTTTTTTTTTAAAAGTCACGTCCTTAAGATACGCCCGTCTTTTCAGTTTCCCATCTATTAATCATTCCACCTTCATAGACAAAGTCATTTCTTCACTGCTTTTATCTCAGCAACACAAAACTCACAACAACAACAAAAAAACCCGATGGATGCTTCCAACCTTCTAGCCGAAGCAAATGAAAGAGTCAATGGACGCAAAACATATTGGTGTTTTAAAGTCAAGATTCTCCGCGCCTACTCTTACTCTGTTCTCAATGAACCTACTGGTCCTACGTATTAGTAGACGAAGCGGTAAGAGATATTCACTTAGGTTTTATGTTTTTACATGCAGACATGTAGTCACATCGATATGACAATACAATACTTTGGTGATGCTTTTTCTTATGCATGGAACTAAGATGGAGTTGATGATTACTCCAGTACATGTGCCAACGTCCTATGGATTGGAAAAGTATGAAGGGCACTGGATTGAAATACAAAAAGTAGTAGTACGGCCACGATTTGCAGGGTTCCGTGCAACATACTCTCGCTTCGTACTTACAATTCTGTCTTCAAAGGCTGTAATCATAAAAATCAATCCTTTGAATGACAAGCACTACTTGGATTTTTTAAGTTTGACCCAAATCCGTGACATCAAAACCAAAACAAACGTTGTTATAGTTATGCATGCAAATTTGTTAAACCATAATTTATATGCATGTAATTTTATTTAACTCAAGGAGAACACTTATGATGTAGATACTATGGGCATGCTCTGCAACACATGCCCCCTTCAAGAGAGTCCACTTGACCGTACATTTTCAAAGAGTGTGTTTCACATCAAAGATGCCATGTAAGTTTAAACCAAACAATAATAACACCATGACGAAACTCACATTACTGTAATTTACAACCACCTTTTATTAATCATAATAGAGACTATATGTTAAAGTGTGTGGCAACCGGCGAACACGTTTATAACTTCTGGAATGGCTTTAATTAGGACCATGAGGGGTGGAGCAGTGATCGTGGTGCTTAAATTATGGAGGATCAATCCGTTTGCGCGTAAGTGTATAATTCACTAAAGTTTAACATATCGTAATTGATCTCGACAATACTAATCTAATTCATACAGGTGGGGATGATGACACTTGACTGGAAACTGAAGAAGGCTTATCAGACATTTTGTTCAACCCAGCGATGGAAGAGGTTGAAGATTTGAGAGATGACTTCGTGATGTTTGATATGATAGCTGCAAGACACAGGGCAATTGTCCCTAGATATGGAATTTATCTATCTAAATCTTTGTTTAAGAACATAAGTTTCAATTATTTTAAATTTTGTTTTGGATTTATTTGAATTTCAAATTTTTACAAATAAGTCTACGATAACAAAATCTTACAGACTTCACTCGCGAAGTCTACCGTGAGACTTCACCCGAGCGAGAAGTCTGTAAGTCCTAAACTCTAAAATTCGAATGTTTTTTTCACTTTTGTTAACAAAGACTACCATTTGACATCAAAATAGTAAAATATATTCAAAATCTAATAACTATACGAAAGATCGCCATTTTATATTAAAAACATATCAAACTAAGTCTAACCCTAAAGATAGATGCATGGATTCTTACCCATTTGCAACCTCTAGCCTATATGTCTCACATGGTTTACATCAAATGGCTTAGTTTTATGAAATTTTATTTTTAAACCTATTTGATTTGATTAAAAATAATTTATCATTCAAAAATTTTGATCGAAATATTTTTTTACTATTTTTTATTAAAATTTCACATTTAATTACGGTTCAGACTTCATGGTCGAAGTCTGCGACTGTTTATGGTATTTTAGAACATAATCAACTTTACATGCTTAAAATTATGAAAGTTTCAGAAATTTTAATTTATAAAGTTCATATTTTAGATAATATTATTTTCTTTAGAAGAAATTACATAGAATATATTTTTTATTATTTTTCTAATTTAAATCTAAGGTTTAATTACGGTTCAGACTTCATGGATGTCATGTACGAAATCTACTGTGAGACTTCGTTCCAGAAGTCTACGCCGCGTGGAGGTTAGAACTGTAATTGCGGTTTCTGTTTTTTTGTTTGCAAATAAGGGGGTTAATGTAATTTCCATACCCTTAATGTCTAATTTTGCATTTGTTTCAATTTGGGGTCTAGTTTTGCATTCAAACTAAATTTTTGGTCTAGTTTTAACAATTCAATATTTTTACGTTTTTTCTATGACCGCCAATAATATTTCAAAGTTGACGACGAACAAACAAAAGAAAGCAAGAAAGAAAAAAGGAAAAAGTTTGCTAATACATATATATATATATATAGGCATGACCACGGTTACAGTTATTACGGTTTATTTTTTACCGGTTACGGTTATAAATTTTCTTTAACCATATCCTTAACCACTTTGTATACGGTTAAAACGGTTACGGTTAAAAACGGTTATGGTTACTACGGTTACGGTTAATTATGATTTTTTTTTGTCAAGGTTAATAATAATTACGATACGATTAATATTCGAGACGAATCCATATGTTTTTTTTAACTTTCATAATAAAAATTAAACTATAATCTAAATTGATAAATAATTGTCTTTTTATTTTCTCTCCAAGTTAATTATCTTATTATATTCTTTTTTGTGTGGACAGTGAGTATTACATTGACAAGTATTGTTGGAGGTTTTCGAAATTTGGGTATTGGTTCGAAACAGAGAAAATCAACGTCAAATACAAAATGAAATAGAATTAAAAATAATTTAATATAAAAATGTTTGATTACTTACGAATTACCCAAATTGTTGTACTGTTTTAATACGATGAAAAACTATGTGATTTCGAGCAACGTACGTATCATTATAACTTATTTGTTTTTTTGGAAGAATATCATTTTTCGATGTAAATTTTTCATATGCGGTATATTGTACTTGCTTATCAATTTTTTCTTACATTATACACAATTAAATTATATTTTAAACTTTTAACCATGCGATTAACCGTAAGGTTAATTATACGGTTAACCAACGGTTTTGATACGATTACGGTTAATATAATTTTTAACCGTAACTAATTTATTTTTACGGTTAACGGTTACGGTTTTTAACCGTTGTATACGGTTACGGTTTATAAACGGTCTAGTTACGGTCCGAAATACAGTTACGGTTTGATTTTGGTCATGCTTATATATATATATATATATGTTTTTAATATATAGAATATATATATCTTACGATATTCATTGTCTGTAATCTATGTTGTCACTATAAAAAAAGATCTCATAAATGTTGCGGGTAGGGATGAAAAACATTGAGAAGTGTCTTTTAATATTCTACGAAACTGCACCATTTTAGATTTTCGAAATCAGAATACATATCTAGTTCTTATACTAAATTGTATGCACATGATCATGTCTTATTTGATCCAATATGGTTCACAAAATGATTTCTTTCTATGCAAAAATCTTTTAATTCTGTTTCACACTCTCATGTTACATCGTATGAGTACTATGTTATGTTCTCTCTTCTTTTCGTGCTCTTCTCTGACCTACTCCCCTCTTGTTCCAAGAAACAGGTTTTTTTTTATAGGCTTAATTGCGCCCGACTTTGAATTGGATTAACCTGATGTTATACTCATCATTAGTTGCTATTGTCTTTAACGATCTAGGTGGTTGTAAACTAACCCACCTAGATATTTGCCAGTTATTGCTGTCATATGTCTCAGGAACGAATTGATGTCTGTATTTGTTGAATTAGCAGTTGAAGGCATGCTATACTGTCTGGTCCTCAAGGGTATACAGAGCACTTGAGTGTGTAGAGCGAGTTGTCCGATGTAACTGGTAGAGCCTATCGTACGGCTAGCTTCCGACGGATGTATATCTTTGCGGAGATGTAAGAGCAACTCCATCGGTAGAAACCTAAATGGATTTCTCAAATTTTTTTTAATATTATTGAATTTTTTTTTATCTATTTATTTTTAGGTTTCATCCAACCAAGAGATGAAACACGGAGAACTATTCTCTTATGAGTCTCTCATCTCCTATAAGTTTCTACCCTCTCTCTTCTTCTTTTTTTAAATATTTTAATGGGAGTTTCTCACCCCAATGAAACTGGGGTCGTCGTTGTGTAGCCCTCTAAAACCTTTGCGTTGAGTCTGTAACCACACAGTTTTCCAATCTCATTGTTTAGCCCCATATAAAGTATCATCTCGAGGTGTAACCCCATGTCAAAGTTTGAACGAGGTATGATCACATTTTCTTTATTTTTTTGGTTGACTATGATGGTTTAGCTTAACGGGGTTACTGTACTGCTGACGTGGCAAGTGGTGCTAAATTAAACTAAAAATATTTGTTGAGAGTAGGGTTCAAACATGGATGAGAAACACATTAATTACTCGGACACATTGGTATTTTGTGTTATAATGGACAAAACTTTAATATATCTTAGTCAATTTGTCTTTTTATAACATAATGATTAAAATAGAAAAGCTAAATAGAATTTATAATTTAATTATAAAAATTATGAATATTAAATATATGGTTTATCACGGGAAAATTACGGAATCAAGTTTTTGGCAGAAAAATTACGGAATCACGTTTTTGGCGGGAAAATTATAGAATTACTTTTTTGGAGGAAATATTATGGAATCACGTATTTTGTGAGAAAATTGTGAATCCAAATTTTTGGCGGGTAATTGCAGAATCCTTTTTTTGCGGAAAAATTATGGAATCACAAAAAATAAACCAAGGATTATTCCACGACTATTCATATAATAATCCTATGATAAAACGTGATTCCATAATTTTCTTGTAAAAAAAACGTGATTCCGTAATTTTTTGCCAAAAACGTGATTCGGTAATTTTTCCGTGATAAACCATATATTTAATATTCATAATTTTATAATTAAATTATGAATTTTATTTTATCTTTTTTATATTAATCATTATGTTACAAAAGAACACCAACTGACTAGATATATTATAGTTTTGTCCATTATGTCACAAAATACAAACGTCTCCATGTTGTTAATGTGTTTCTCCATCCATGTTCCTATCTAGGTTCGAGACCTACTCTAAACAAATGTTTTCAATTTAATTTAGAACCACTTGCCACATTAGCAACATAGTGGCGTCTAGTCAGTAGCACATTGGCGTCACGTCAGCAACAGAGTACCGCCGTTAAACTCAACCGTCAAAGTCAACCAAAAAGTCAACAAAATGTGATCATACCTCATTAAAAATTTGCCATGGAGTTACACCTCGAAATAATACTTTAACGCAAAGGTTATTGGGAGGGGGGCTACACCCTGACGACCCATGAAACTACTCTAACTTCCTTGAAAGCTTTCCTCTTGAATTGTTCTTCGCTTTCCAGTTTCTTATCCACATGCTATGAAAAGACATATTAAAGGATCGCCGGTTTTTTCCCCCCTCTACGTATCGCTTTCTTAGCATTTCCACCTATACTTTTCGGCTCTTGAAAAACCACCCTAGAAAATTTAATCCTTTATAAAATACCTAAACTTATTTTTTCATACAAAATGCTACACATACTATTAAACTTTAAATTCCCCCTCCTAAATCGGCTTAACCATCAAATCACGTTTAGTGAATTTGCGATTAGGATAACTCATGACCCGAATTTCTTAAGCAATGACCCGTCACCAGAACGACGTCGTATTGGTCTTCTTTAACAAAACAACAAAAAAATCGAAAATCCCCAATTGCTTCCAAAATCGAAATTATGATTCATCGAGAGAGAAATTTGGAGTTTTAGAAATTTTGATTCTTCAATCCAAATTTGGGAGTTTTAGGTTTGTTCGATCCAAAATCGTGAGAAGAAAATGTCAATTGAAGATTTGGTTTACCCAAGAGATCTAGATGATCCTGATTTCTATGTTGAGAGTGACAATGGAAGCGGAAACGATTGCGACGCCGATTGAGATGTTAGAGACGATGATGGAGACGATGATAGAGATGATGATGAAGAGGATGGTGTTGTTCCAAACGGAGAAGATAATGGACAAAGAGAGAAGAATGCAGATGAAGTCGAAGAAAATATAACGGATAGGTTTGAGTATGACGTCGAGGAAGCTGTAGAAGAATGGTTTGATGAGTTTCAGATTCAAAGAAATGTTATCCTAGATAGCTCCGACGACGATGAAGATCCAATAATTAGTTAAGATATGAAAACTAGGTTGGGTAGCAATGATAAGTTGGATATAGGTAGCACATTCTTGACTACTTTCGAGTTTAAAGAGACTGTGTTGCATTTCACTTTGAAGAATAGAGAAAATCTTAGACAAGATAGGTGGGAGAAGAACAAAATTAGCTTTAGGTGTGCTCAAAAGAGGAACTGTTGTTAGAGAGTTTATTGCTCATACGATGAAGCAAAGCAGTTGTGGGTTTTTGAGGACAAAATGCACTGATCATAATTGCATTCCTAACTGGAAATGCAAGTTGATGAAGAGTGGAGTTATTAGTAGATTATTCATGGGCAAATTAAGGATGAAACCTTCTTTTATGTCTCTGGATATTCAAGCTCAAATTAAGAATGGAGACTAGTGAGCACGATTGGATAAGTTCAGAGAGCAAGGATTTTAGCCCTAAAGTGGCTAAAAGAGGAGTATGCTCAACAATTTGCTCACTTCAGAGGTTATGTTGTTGAGATTAAAGGCACAAACAAGGGATCAACTACAATTGTTGACACCATTTCTAATGCGATTGGAGAAGATGTATTCAACCGTATCTATGTTTGTCTAGGAGCAATGAAGCATGGGTACTACTATTGTAGGCCAATCATGGGGATTGATGACACCTTCTTAAAGCATGTTGATAAGGGTTGCTTACTGACTACTATTGGGCATGATGTAAACAGTCAAATATATCCAGTTGTTTGGGATGCTGTTCAATCAGAGAATGCAGAGAATTGACTATGGTCTCTGAACTAGCTCAAGGATGACTTGAATCTAAAAGATGGAAATGGTTATGTATTGATATGAGATCATTGCAAGGTAAGTGTTTGTGATTTTTGTAGTGTAATTATATACAATGTGTTTGGTTTATGTGTAGGGAATCATCAATGCTGTCAAGAATTTCTTACCAAATGCTAAGCACAAACCTTGTGTCAAGCATATAGTTGAAAATTTGAAGAAGAGACATGCCAATAAAGACTTGTTGAAGATGTTGGTGTGGACCTTAGCTTGGAGTTACAACCATGCTGATTATCAAGCTAACTTGAATACAATTAGAGCTTACGATATGTCTTTGTATGAAGATGTCATCAAGCAGGAACCAAAGACTTGGTGTAAACCTTTTTTTCAGGATTGGCAGTTGTGAGGATGTGGAAAACAATGCAACATAATCTTTCAATGCTACAATCGTCAAAGCAAGGGCAAATGCATTGATCTGATGGTGAAAACAATCAGAAGGCAATAAATGACACATATAGCTTAGAGAAAAGAGAAAATACTCAAATGGAAAAAGAAGTTATATGAGTATGCATCAGATATTCTGTAGAAGGAGGAGGAACAAGCAATGAGATGTGAAGTCACAAAAGGAACACATGGTAAGTTTGAGATCTGTGTTGATGGGAATTCACAAAGTGTCAACTTGACTTCTGGGAGTTGGGAATGTTCATTCTGCAAGTGGCAAGTCAAAGGGATTCCATGTGAACATGCATATACAGCAATCAAAGACATTGGTAAGAATGTTGAAGAATTTGTGGTTCCAAGATTTGAAACTCAAATCTGGCTAGAGCAGTATGATACATGTCCGGATCTAGTAAGAGGAATATGTTTCTGGATGACGAACAACTATGCATTGATAAACGCACATACATAACCTAATCTACCTAGTAGAAAGAAAGGTCAGAAGAAGAATTATGCTCGGATTAAGGGTAAACTTGAGTCTCCAAAGAAGAAGAAGGAACCAGAGATTCTCAAACTAGGAAGGAAAATGCATTGTATATCGTGTGGTTGGGAAGGACACAATGCATCCAGATGTATGAAGTTTCCTAAGGAGAAGAATAAGAAAATTAAAGTTTCCTCAAGACCTAATGAGGTATGTTGTTTTGTTCTATATTTACTTATGTTGTTTTGTTGTAGGGTTGTTGTTGTATACTTACTTGTGTTTGAGTTTTAGATATGTGAATCTACTAATCCTGGAGAAGCAACAGTACCAACAACATCAATGGGACAAGAATTCACCAAAACAAACCAAGGAGAACAAATAGTTGAACTCACACAAACAAGCATTCAATGAGACCCATGAGAGTTTTAGGCTGGTTTAGATGGTTTGGATTGTGATAGGATGACAATTTTTGTGTTAACTGGTGTGTGGATGGTGTTAGGATGACAATTTATTGGATGATGTTGGATGATTTTTGCAAGGAAATGTGTTCGGATTATTTTGGTTTGCTTTTGAATATGGAACTTGATGATTTTGGATGTTTATGATGCCACATTATTGTGATTGGATATATTGATGTCTATTAAAAATTCATTGAAACGAGTATAAAACAACAACATTACCAAAACAATAACAATACAAACAAGTCTAAAACATTCAATTCTGAAGATATGAACAAAACAAGACAACAACTACACCTTTCCCCACATCCAAACCACTGATATTACAATAACAATAACAGAACCTACTGTCTTCAAATATTTCCCATGTAGCTCATTTATCTGCTCATTCATCTTCTTGATCATTTCTTCCTCCATCTTCTTCAAGACTTTCTTCTGCAGCTCCATGTTACTCACCACTTGCTTCCTTAGATCACTAAATCCTCAACAACTAGCCTACACTTCTCATCGAGCATCCTAATTTCATCTAACAAAGCTTCGTCGACTCATTTGAATAAATGATCTTCATTCTCCCTCTAATAGACATCAAAAATTACACATATTCTCTTAATCAATAGATCATTACCATCAACAATGCAACTTAAGAAATTTTTTTACCTTCATAGAAATCGAGCATCTGTAGAATCTTTGGCAATGATTGCCTTTTGTCTTCGCAGTGAATGTGATGATATCTTCACCGCACCAGCATCTTGTCGGAACACCAGGAGCAGAAACTTGTCGATGAGAACGATTTGAAACCGAAGAGCAGCACATATTTCTGAAAATCCCCAATTTTTTTCTTGATAAACCTTAATTTCGATTTTGGAAGCAATTAGAGATTTTTTATTTTTTGTTGTTGTTTTGTTAAAGAAGACCAATACAATATCGTTTTGGTGATGGGTCAACGCTTAAGAAATTCAGTTCACGGGTTATCCTAATTAACTTTTCTAGGGTTTTTTTTAAGAACCGAAAAATACATGAGGGAATGCTGAGAAAGCAACAAGTAGAAAGGAGGGGGGGAGGAACCGGCAACCCACATATATTTGTACAAAAATTTGAGTTCGTTCATTATCTATAATTTTATATCACGATAAGCACAATTATAAACTTTAATTATTACGCACCCGATATATATAAGAATTTTGTTTATCACATGCAATTTATAAATTTTATAAATAACTATAGAAAAGAAATATGGTAATTTATTTGATGTGTTTTATATTTACGTATATTATAAAGTAAAATTAAATATTTTAAAATATATCAAAATATTTATATACAAACCCATTAACAATAGGTAAATGATAAAAGAAATTATAATGAGATTTTATAATTATATTTTGACATATTCTAATATTATATTTTTGATAAAATAATAATTTTATTGATGATTTTCAATGATAAATAATAAATTTTAGGTGAATTTGCAACCACCAGTCTTTTCATGGGTCGCTGGTTTTTCCCCTTTTACTTGTTGTTTTCTCAGCATTCCACATGTACTTTTCGGCTCTTAAAAAACAACTTTAGAAAAGTTAATTTTTTAAAAAACTAGCTAAACTTATTTTATCATACTAATGCTACGCATACTATTAAACTTTAATTTCCCCCTTCCTAAACCGGCTTAACCATCAAATTGCATTTAGTGAATTTGCGAGTAGGATAACACATGACCCGAATTTCTAAAGCGTTGACCCGTTAGCAGAACGATGTCGTATGGGTCTTCTTTTAACAAAAAAAACAAAAAAACAAAATCAAAAATCCCCAATTGCTTCCAAAATCAAAATTAGGGTTCATCGAGAGAGAAATTGGGGATTGTCATAAATATGAGCTGTTCTTCGGTTACAAACCGTTCTCATCGACAAGCTTCTCCTCTTGATGTTTCGACAAGATGTTGTGTGATGAAGATATCATCACATTGACGGCGAAGACAAAAGACAATTCTTGCCGAAGATTCTACAGATGCTCGATTGCTTTGAAGGTAAAAATGTTTCTTAAGTTGTATTATTGATGGTGATGATCTATTAATTAAGAGAATATGTGTAATATTTGAGGCCTATTAGAGGGAGAATGAAGATCATTTGTTCATAGGTCGACGAAGCTTTGTTAGATGTAATTAGGATGCTCGATGAGAAGTGTAGGCTAGTTGTTGAGGATTTCAGTGATTTGAGGAAGCAATTGGTGGGTAACATGGAGTTGTAGAAGAAGTCATGAAGAAGATGGAGGAAGAATGATCAACAAAATGAATGAGAAGATAAATGAGCTACATGGGAAATCTTTGAACAGTAGGTGTTGCTATTGTTCTTGTAATCTCAATGGTTTGGTTGTGGGGAAGGGTGAAGTTGTTGTCTTGGTTTGTTCATATCTTCAGAATTAAATGTTTTAGACTTGTTTGTATTGTTATTTGTTTTGGTAATTTTGTTGTTTTAGACTCGTTTCAGTGGAGTTTTAATAGACATCAATGTATCCGACCATAATAATGTGGCATCATAAACATTCGAAAATCATCAAGTTCCATAATCAAAACCAAACAAAAATGAGTTTATAAGTTCCATAATCAAAAGCAAACCAAAATAATCCGAACACCTTTCCTTGCAAAAACCATCTAACATCATCCAATACATTGTCATCCTAACACCATCCACACATCAGCTAACCCAAAAATTGTCATCCTCTCACAATCCAAACCATCTAAACTAGCCATAACTCCCATGGGTCCCATTGAATGCTTGTTTGTGTGAGTTCAATTGTTTCTCTCCTTGAATTGTTTTGGTGAGTTTTGGTCCCATTGATGTTGTTGGTACTGTTGCTTCTCTAGGATTAGTAGATTCAAAGACCTAAAACCCAAACACAAGTAAGTATACAACAACCCTACAATAAAACAACAGAAGTAAGTATAGAATAAAACAACATACCTCATTTTGTCCTGAGAAAACTTTATTTTTCTTATTCTTCTTCTCCTTAGGAAACTTCATACACCTAGCTGCATTGTGTCCTTCCACACCACACGATCTGCAATGCATTTTCCTTCCCTTCCTTCGTAGTTTGAGAATCTTTGGTTCCTTCTTCCCCTTCTTCTTCTTTGGAGAATCAAGTTTACCCTTAATCCGGGCGAAATTCTTATTCTGGCCTTCCTTTATACCAAGTATATAGGCTATGTAGGTGCTTTTATCAATGCATAATTGTTCGTCATCCAGACTACTCTAGCCAAATTTGAGTTTCAAAGGCTGGAACCACAAATTCTTCAACATTCTTTCCAATGTCTATGATTGCTGCACATGCATATATTCACATGGAATCCCTACCCAAACAACCCACACGTTATTATTCCCAAATTTCATTGAATTGCAAGATACATGGATGGTAAATATTGAAAATAAGATTATAGAGTTAAATGGTTAAATTGAGAGAGGAGATTGAGAAAAATGGAGAAACTTAGTTTTAGAGCATTAACATCTCTTAATTAGGTTGTTTGAGGCATTTAGAGCTCAATTTTGTTTTGTAATGGTAGTTGGGAACTATTGAAGACAATGTCATTTTCGTTGTTACGTAAGAATCTTTGAGTTATTATTTTTCAAATCCAGCCACCAGAGTTTACAGGAGAAGTCTGCGCTAGATACTTTTGTGAAAAAAAAGAAAAGAAAAGAAAAATCTAGTTTTGGAATTGACTTCAAATAAGGGTATAGTTTAACAAGAAGCCCTAAAACAAAATAATATGTATTTACAATATCTTTAATAATATAAATAACATATAACATAATATTGACAGAAAATTATATAAATAATATATATATATATATATGTATATTCCTTTAATTTTTGAATAAATTTTTAAAATTCAAAAACTTCATGATTTTTAACCAAGAGTTACAAAATTAAGTTAATGAATTTTAAAATTTTACAATGTATTAAATCCACAATTTCAAACTAATTTACAATCAAGCTTTAATATTAAAATAGGTACAGAAAAATACCTACAACTATAGCTAACACAACTACAACTAAATTCCTACACTGCTACTTGCTACTGTTCAACTAATCACCCACCTAATATTTGTGTGAATGTTTTTCATTTACAGACTTTACATAAACAAAAATAGGACTGTGAAATCTTAACCTGCTACAACAATAACAATTTTTTTTTCTTTTGGCTATAACTTAAAAAGTAATACTACGGCATAATTAGTGTATTTGGATTTACAATCTAACCAGTTACATTTACACACATAATATCCGGGGTGTATGATAAAAAAAAAAATTAATATAATGTCCGGATTAATTATCCACGGTTTGGTTCAATCAAAACCGATGTAATCCTATTAAGGAATTAAAAAGTAGAGGAGGCGCAACGTTTGAGAAGTCAAAAAGCCCCAACGTTCCGATTAAATTCAAAAACGTCAATAAATCTCAGCCGTTCATCCACACGCTCCCTCCACCCTCCGATCACATCTCGCGTCTTCTTCGCAACGTTCCTTTACTCTCTTTCCCCCTTCAGACCCAAATTTCAAATTACTCTCTCCATCTCTCCCTCTCTCCCTCTCTGTCTCACTGACTCAGTGATTCTCATCTTCTCTCATCACATATCCCAATCAGAGATGCCGTTTATCTCCGAGACTGCTAGTGCCATCAAGCGCCGGTTCGGATTCAACGACCGTCCCGCTCCGTCTGAGTCTCTACGCTCTGTGCCTTGCACGCCGGAAGCTAACACCGTCTCTAGAGAGAGCCACACTCATCAGTCTTTGATTTTCTCTTCCGCGGTTCGAAGCATGCCTGAATTGGATGAAGATGGAGCGATTTGCGCTGGATCTGCTCAGATATCGAGGTCTCAAAGCTTTGAGTTCAACGAAGATCCCGCTTTCTGGAAAGATCACAATGTTCAGGTGCGATCTTTTATATCCTTTGGTATTGGGAGATTTGGTGATTGATTATTCGTGAAGATTTGATTTCGCTTAGTTTATGTGTAGTAGGCACTGTGTTCTTGGTTAAATTGGTAGCTAATACCTTCCTGCTACACTTAATGCTTTCAATGAATCTTAATGTTCGTAATAATGATCGGCTTCTGTGGTTTTAACACAGAATCGAGAAGTTCACATCAACGAATTGATTTTGAGAACAATTAGGGTTTTACTGTCTGGAAAATCGGAGTTCTGTTGAGTTTGCAGGATTAAAAAAAAAGTTTATTCCAATGTTTTATTCGAATGTTAATAATAGGTTATCATAAGAACCCGTCCACTTAGTAGTTCAGAGATTTCTACACAAGGCAACAACAAATGTGTAAGGCAAGACAATGGCCAGGCAATTACTTGGATTGGGTTTCCAGAGTCTCGTTTCACATTTGATCTCGTTGCTGATGAGAATGTTACCCAGGTACTACTGCCTTTTGTTTCAGCGGTCCTTTATGCATTCTTTTAGAAGCTCAAGACTGTTCCTGAATCTGCTTCCTTTTTCATTTTACCTTACAGGAGCAGATGTTTAAAGTGGCTGGAGTGCCTATGGTGGAGAATGTTGTGGCTGGTTACAATAGCTGTATGTTTGCCTATGGCCAGGTGCTGTTTCTTTCTCTGACTTTGAGTTTTATCTGTATTTACTTCTAGTGTTTCCAGTCTGATCGTATTCTTAATTTGCAGACTGGAAGTGGGAAAACTCACACTATGCTTGGAGATATCGAGGGAGGAACACGTAGACATAGTGTCAACTGCGGGATGACACCTAGAGTTTTTGAGTATTTGTTCTCAAGGATCCAAAAGGTTTGGTGCCTTAGTTTTTTTTCTGTATGCATATGTTTTAGCTGTCAAATGTGTGTTCTAACTTATTTGTCTTTTCTTTACCAGGAAAAGGAAGTCCGCAAAGAGGAAAAGCTAAATTTTACTTGTAGATGCTCATTTCTGGAGATATACAACGAGCAAATCCTTGATTTATTAGATCCATCATCTTATAATTTACAGGTATACATACAAAATGTATCACCGAAACCTGTGAACTGAATGTTGTATCTTATGTGGGATTAACCAAATACCCTTTTTTGCAGCTAAGGGAAGATCACAAGAAAGGTATACATGTTGAGAATCTAAAGGAGATTGAAGTTTCAAGTGCCAGAGACGTGATTCAACAATTGATGCAGGTAATTCAATATTTCTTCTCTTAGCTACTATATATTAGGTGCACTTGGTCTGCTCTTCTAGGTGTTTTTGATTCTGACCTGCTTTTGTACTACTTTTCTGAACTATTTAAGTTTGATTCAATGTAAGTTTAAATTTTTCAAAATACCTGTTCTGTCTGTTTATATTTCATATAATTTTACGACAAATATACTCTGAAAACTGAATTTGCTTAGTAGTAAAATTAGTCCATTTGCATGGAGAAGCTTTACGACACTATCTTTTTGAACTTTCATCTTTTCTTTTGCTTTTACTAACTACCTACTTTGCGTGGTAGATGCTCTTTAGTTCCATAGGCAGAAAGATAATTCAAGAATTAGTTGACAACTTACCATTTCATCTCATTTCATAATAGCTTTCTTATGCAACTACCACAATATACATGGGTTTAAAACTTTATGTGTAGGGTGCTGCAAACAGGAAAGTAGCTGCTACTAATATGAATCGTGCAAGTAGTCGATCCCACAGTGTATTTACATGCATCATGGAAAGCAAGGTAATCAATTTCATTTAACTTGTCAAAGTGAGTTCTCAAGCTGTTTCTCTGAAATTATTATTATGCATATATCTAATCAATTTCTGAAATAAAAATAACCTGACCTGTGTTTTCTATTAGTGGGTATCTCAAGGTGTAACTCATCATCGCTTTGCGCGGCTCAATCTTGTTGATTTAGCTGGATCTGAAAGGTAACATCAGCTATAAATTTCAAAATATCGACTCCCCTTTCTCTGTTTGAGTTATTTTGCTAACATCTGGAATATAGACAAAAGAGTTCTGGAGCTGAGGGTGAACGTCTCAAAGAAGCAACCAATATCAACAAGTCTCTTTCAACATTGGGGTAATGAATACATCTTCGTAAGCTTCAAGTATTCTAGTTTGGTCTTTGTTATGTAATTTTAATGATTTGTGCCTACACTATCTTTGCAGGCTTGTGATCATGAATCTCGTAAGCGTTTCCAATGGAAAATCAGTCCATGTTCCTTATCGAGATTCGAAGCTCACATTTCTGCTTCAGGTAAATAAACTTCTTAAATGATGAGTACTCAACATGTTGCATATTTAGCTTGGATTCCTGTATTGTGGTTCTAGCACCCTGATTGCAGTGATCATTGACCGTCACTCAAATATATTTACAGGATTCTCTTGGAGGGAATTCAAAGACAATAATAATTGCTAATATTAGCCCATCTAGCAGGTATATTGATACTCTGTGTCTGTTTATCATTACCTGACCTTTCTCCCTGAAACATTCATTGGACTGTATCTCAAGGGCTTTGGCCATGCTTTGTTTTTTCTCTTACTCAGTTGCTCATTGGAGACCTTAAGTACCTTGAAGTTTGCACAGCGTGCCAAGCTTATTAAGAACAATGTAATAAAATTATTCCTTGCTATTGTTTGCTAAGTCATGGATCTGATATAGTGCAAAGTTTAGTTATATTAATTCTATTATAACCAACAGGCAATTGTCAACGAAGATGCATCTGGAGATGTTATTGCTATGCGGCTACAAATTCAACAACTCAAGGTAGCTTTTTCAGCAAAGACTGTTTCTTTTTTTTTTTTTTTCTCTTACGAACTTGTTTCTAAAGTGTTTGAAATCATATTCTACAGAAAGAAGTATCCCGCCTAAGAGGACTGCTTAATGGTGGAATAGACAATCAGGAGATGGACACTGTCTCAATGGGCTGCCCTGCTTCTCCAATGTCTCTCAAGTGGGATGGTTTCAATGGATCATTCACTCCTCTGACAACTCACAAAAGGATGTCTAAGGTTTGAAATTGGTTTGCTTGATCTTCATTCAGAATTTGGCTTGTTCTTTACATTTCACTTGCATGGCTTTGTAGGTAAAAGACTACGAAGTTGCACTTGTTGGTGCTTTCCGAAGAGAGAGGGAAAAGGACGCTGCGTTACAAGCATTGGCTGCTGAAAATGAGGCTTCAATGAAGTTGGTACGTTCCTCACATGAAACTTCACGTACTGTGGAAAATCAGAGGATAATAACTGAATAACGGTTGATGGAATTCATAAAAATAATTTTGTCTCCAAACAGGAAAAGAAAAGAGAAGATGAAATACGAGGGCTGAAAATGATGTTAAAGCTCCGAGATTCAGCAATTAAGAGTTTACAAGGTGTAGCTTCAGGAAAGATCTCTGTTGAAGCACATCTGCAAAAAGAAAAGGGTGACCTTATGAAGGAGATTGAGGTGCTACGTGCTCAAGTTGACAGAAATCAGGAAGTTACCAAATTTGCCACAGAGAATTTGCGATTGAAAGAAGAGATCCGAAGGCAAGACTCGTTGAAAATTTCCTATTTATTTCCCCTCAGCAATATATATCTTTTCTATTATGTTTAAACTTTAATTTGCTACACAGATTGAAATCACAAAGTGAAGAAGGTGAACGGGATATCTTGAATCAACAGATTCAAATGTTACAAGCCAAGGTGCGTAATATGTTCTGTCCTTTCAAGACTTCAAAAGTTTGCTTACGATTTGAATTAGCATGTAACTTGAATCTATCTCCCAGTTACTAGAAGCTCTTGATTGGAAACTCATGCACGAATCAGATTCCTCCATGGTGAAAGAAGATGGTAACATCAGCAATATGTTCTGCTCAAACCAGGTAAAGGCTTGATTCTCCTTCATCTGTGCTGATGGTGCCTCAAAAAGTCTGCTATTTTCTGGCACGCAAATAAGTTGTTTTTCTACGTTTTGACATCTTGCTTTTGTTCTTTTTGCAGAATCTGGATTCAAAGAAACTCGAGTCGATTCAAGATGAGAATGAATTCCTCCGGATGCAGGTTATTCTTGCCTTCAGTGTGTACATTCAGTCAGGGTTATGCCATTAAGTTCTCTAACTTCTTGTTTCGTTTGCAATCTGAAGGCTATTCAAAACCGGGCAGAAATGGAATCTCTACAGAAGTCATTAAGTTTTTCACTTGACGAGAAAGAGAGATTGCAAAAGTAATCCACTGCACACAATATACATTTCAGTTTCTGGGTCAATTATTAAGCCTCAGTTCATCTCTTTGGTCTCTTGCAGGCTTGTCAACAATTTTTCTAAGGAACCTGAGGGAAGAATAAGAACCTCAGGCTTGGTTTGTGATGATGATCAGATGGAGGTTAAAACAATGGTACAAGCCATTGCATGTGCTAGTCAAAGAGAAGCTGAAGCCCACGAGACAGCAATCAAGTTGTCGAAAGAAAATGATGATTTGCGCCAGAAAATAAAGGTCTTGATTGAGGACAACAACAAGCTTATCGAACTATATGAACAAGTAGCCTCAGAAAACAGTTCTAGAGCTTTGGGTAATACCGAGACAGATTCGTCAAGTTATAGTGCTGAAGCTCAGAACAGTGCTGAAATTGCTCTGGAAGTTGAGAAAAGTGCAGCTGAGAAACTGAAGAAAAGAATAGGAAATCTGGAGAATCAGCTTAGCGAGATGCACGATGAGAACGAGAAGCTAATGAGTCTGTATGAAAATGCCATGAAGGAAAAGGATGAACTCAAAAGACTTCTCTCTTCTCCTGGCCAAGAGAAGCCTACTGAAGTTGATGCTAATTGCTCCACTAATACTGAAGTTGATGCTAACATTTTTTCTGAAACGTCCACCCATGATTTAAACTCAGCAATGCTGAAACTTGAACTGGCTCAGGAAAAGCTTTCAGTCTCAGCCAAAAACATTGGAGTATTCTCTTCTCTTGAAGAGACTGTTTTGGACATCATCAAGCTGTCAAAGCAAAGCAAAGAGGCCGAAGACAGAGTTAAGGAGCACCAGAATGAGCTAGGATCAATTGAAGCTGTATCTCATCAAACTAATGAAAGAAAAGAAGTTGCCGAGAGAAAGCTGGCGGCTCTCAGATGCTCACTATCAAACTTTGCATCATCTGCATCTTACTTTCAACAGCGAGAAGAACGGGCAAGGGCGCATGTAAACGCATCTTCCAATCATCTAAACAAGAAAAATGAGGAACTCGATGTTCTCCGTTCTTACAAAAGAGAAATCGACGCTGCTCTGGGTAAGATCCAACAATCTGAGGCAGAGTTGAATAGTAACATTGTAATGCTGAAAATAAAAGTGGATGAAGAGAACAAGAGGCACGAGGAAGAGAAGGTTCTTTGCACGATTGATAACATTGAGAAGATCAACACTCCTCAGCGAAACACACTGCGAACAGGCAAAGCCACAGATTTGCTCAAATCTGAGGAAGAGAAAACAAAACTCCAATCCGAGGTGAAGCTTTCTCGGGAGAAGCTGGCTTCAGTTAGAAAAGAAGTTGACGACATGACCAAGAAGTCTTTGAAACTGGAGAAGGAGATCAAAACCGTGGAGACAGAGATAGAGAAGAGCGCAAAAATGAGATCCGAATTAGAGAAAAAATTGCAGAACACAATCCAAGAGAAGCAAACTCTTCAGGAGATGGAAGAACAAGGGATGTCTGAAATACAAAACCTGATAATCGAGATTCACCAGCTTGTCTTTGAGTCAGATCTGAGAAAAGAAGAGACGAAGACCGTAAGAGAAGAGCTCGATGCAGAGGAGCTTAGAGCGAAAGATGTGCACAAGATTACGATCGAGAGAGTCGAGAACGTGTTGAACATAATGGAGAAGTATAACAATGGCATATCAGGCAAGATTGAAGAAGAAGTAGAAAGTGTTTTGGGTTAGTTCACGAAGCCACGAGGTTGCTTGACGTTTCTCAGTAATAGAAGTGACTTGAGTCGCACATTAGAGATATTTGATTGCTGTGTATGTTCTTTAGAAGCTCTAAATATATTATTATGGAATCAAGGGAAGTACATCACTTCCTTTCCTTGGGATCCTCAGGTTTACTTCTTCACATATCTGATCAACGATGTTTAACTAACCAATCCTCTCAGCTATGTGCTAATTTTTCTTCATATCTTTTCTACTACAACACATGACAATATTATAGAAGAATGGCATAGTAATCTGTAATCCTTTTCAGTTAATTTTTCCCGGGAACTTTCAGAACAGGAAATTAAAAAAAACTTTCTTTTGTGTTGGGTTTTAAGAGAATGAGATGGCAAGTGAGTGAAGAATTGCAAAAAGCTGAAAACTCTTGAAGGTTTACGAGATACCAACATAATCAACTTTTGGGCAAAACCCAAGAACACACATACATACTACTTTTGGATATTTGAATTGTACTATAAGTTACGGATGATGATCACATGACTTGTATCTTGAGCTTGGATGAAGCTGTGGGAAGCTTCAAGATATCTTCTGTGAGTTGCATTTTCTTAGAGTCATGTATTGTTGGTGCAATGTAAACTTTCACCACTTCAAGAGGTACACTCCATTTTCAGTAAGAAATGGCTAATTTGTTTCACCTCGTTTTCACTTCCTTTGTACCGCATGACACACAACATTCTTATCTGGTTATTCGGGGGAATTGGAATGTGTTTTCTATATGTGTAATAATATAGACCCTGAAGCATCAAGAGGTTCAAGACTACTTACATCATGCCACCGTCATACATATAATGTAAGTTTTGTTCAGGGTTTGCTACGTACCGAGAGAACCAGTGTTTTTAGGTTTGGAGAACGCTCTAGCAGAAGTGGCACAAGACTTTTCCCACCTCGTTTTTTAATCGAAAACACTAACTCAACAAGGTTGTTGAACTCCGGTAATCCACCTTTGCAGCATACAGAGATCACCTGAAACACACACACACACAAACAAAATGTTTTCCTGTTTCCAACCAATAGTTGAAGAGACCATAAAAAACTGAAACTGACCTTACAGCAGAAGAAATCAAGTGGAGGGTCTTGACATTGCGTATCCCACTGATGAGATTCGTCACATCCGCGTCATCAAGATTTCTTAAGAAATGAAGGTCCACTGTAGCTTTGACAAGTGAATCCAAATTACAATGTGGATACCAACGAGGAGCACAATCAGAGTAGTAGAGGTCGACAACACTCGGTGTGTCAAGTGAATTAATGATAGAAGAATGAACGTAATTAGAACAGCTAATGGTAATTGAGAGTCTCTTAATGGTTTTGCTGGATATTATGTCTCCCGCTCCTGGATAAGAGTGTATGGTTAAGTCCTCAAGCGCAGGGCAAGCAGCGAGAAGCACATTAGATAATTCATTACCCTGATCAAACCGGACTGAATAAGGAGGAGAACCTTTAGTACTGGGAGAGATGTATCTGGAGGAACACGTTTGATGTATAATTGTACTCCCAATGACAGCTTAACCAATGTGGTTCTGGTGAAAACTTTTGATGGGAGATCATTGTACCTCTCATTATAATCTAAGCGTAGATGAAGCTCAGTGACACCGTGTTCCAGGGCACTACGTATCGAGCGGTCAACAACAACCTCGCTAGGTCCAACTCCATATAATTTTATAATTTTTAGTGAGAACTTCTTTATATGGTTACCGCCTTGGAAAGACAATGATCTGTCCAAACAATCTATGAAACTCTTTTGGATATCTTCCCTATCTTGTTTACCCTTTTCCGGTTGCCAAAAGATGAAGTTGTTGACGTCAAGATTATGAGTGAAAGTAAACAGATTCCTCCATCTCATGGAAAGAACAGATGTTGAAGCAGCTTGTTTCGAGGGAAGGAAGGATAAGATCTGGACCAGAAGATCATCAGGAAGACAATTTATTGAAGCCGGATTCAACTGTTCTGAAACTTCTTCTCCATGTCCCATATTAAGAAGCTTCGATTTTGAGTCTTTGTTGTTGATTTGCTGCTCGGTAGGCTTTTAGGTTGTTTATATGGTGGATGATAATGGAGATCTCGCTAGGGTTTTTTTACCTTGATTAGGGTTTTTTTTTCTTTTTTTCTGGTACGTCAGCTATGTATTTCATTTTAACCAACCACATGTCCATGGAGGCATTCAGAGATTATTATGTAAATTTAAGGCTAATCCATGGGATCTTTTATTATATAAAACATGGATTTTTCAAAATTAGTCATTAATGTATTTGCGACAGGTGTCAGTTAAAAGAAAAGGAAATGTATACATAAGTAAAAACAGAATTTGTTTATTTATTTAAATAACAAAAAAGAAGATTTTAAATTTATAATATTTTAAACTATTAAGATATAGAAAATCAGAAATTGTTCATCTTATATTCTTATTGTATCAAAATTTGATTTCTGATCAGACACTTTTTAATTAATTGGTTAGATTTTAACATATGTAATACTCCCTCCGTTTCACAAACAGTGTCGTTTTAAGGTTTTATTTTTGTTTCACAAAGAGTGTCGTTTTGTATTTCCAATGCAGATATTTGGTAAATTTTCCAGTTTTGTCCCTACTATTTTAATTTATTGACCAATGAAAAAAATCGTATAATTAATTAATAGAGGGTAAAATAGAAAATTTAAACGTTTTCTTAGGGGGGTTATTCAACTACGGAAAGTGATATAATTTAATAGAAAGTTGAATTCTAGTGTTATTTAATTACACATTTTACAAATTCTTTTAAATTCTTGTGTTATTTAAGTTGTAGATTTTCTCATTCTTTTAAATTTCTTGTGTTATTCAAATTGTAAAAATATTAATTCTATAGAATTCAAGTGTTATTGAGTGTTATGTAAATTTATATGACAACATGATTTAACTAGAATTCAAGAGAAATTTTATGAGGGGGTATTGCGTAAAAGAATTGTAGAGAATTGAAATGCATAGATTTTAAAATATTTTATGAGAATTTAATGGATTCCATTGCAATCTTAACTAAAAACCTGAGAATTTGTCCTTTACATTTTTGCATTTGAATTCTATTAAATTTCATTCAAATGACACTGATATAAAAACTCTCGTAAAATTGAATAACGTTAGAATTTAATAGAATCTAAAAATCCATCAATTGAATAACACTGGAATTTAATAGAATTTATAAAATTTGCAATTGAATAACACTGGAATTTAATAAAATTGCATAATCCTTCAGATTCTATTAAATTCTTTAATTGAATAACCCCTTCCCCCTTAGTAAAAACGTGAAGAAACAATTCTGACATCAAATAGTGAGAAATTCAAAAAAAAAAAAAGAATATTTGGGATGCACTTACGTTCACTTATCCGGCGCACCCCTCTCCCCGCCAGTTCTGCTCTCCGCCATGGCCACTGCCTTCTCCTCTTCCTTGCTTCTCCCTTCTCCACTCCTGCAATCTTATCTTTCAGAGTACTGCAATCTTATCTTTCAGAGTTTCGCTCACTTCATTCAGTATAGGTGCCATAAGCTGACATTTCAGAGCTTCTGCACATCAAATCTACTTGATTCATCGCTTATTCCGTCGATCAATCAGTAGAATCTCTTCTTTCTTTTGCTGTGTTTGGATTTTTTACCGGATTTCTCACCGGAAATTTCAAATTGAGCTCGATTTCGAGCTTCAGATCTTGATTACAGCTTTGGATCTTGGTGTAAACGATGGTGTGTGTGCGAAAACTAGGTCGTCGTGCTAGGAGGTCAAGTGCATCAGCTGAGAGGACTCCCAATCGCGAAGACAGAGCTAGTTCTTCTCCGATTTTGCCGTCAAATGCACAGATTCCTCCAAATGTTCCGATACCTCAAATCGATACTCTGGAAAGCATTCATTCCCCTTACATGCTGACGAATGGTGATAATCCAGGTATTTCTATCATCTCTGAGGTTCTTGATGGAACGAACTACTCTTTGTGGCAAATTGCTATGTCTATGGCCTTAGATGCTAAGAATAAGTTGTCATTCATTGATGGTTCTCTTCCGCGACCACATGAATCACATCCTCACTATCGGATCTGGTCTAGATGCAATAGTATGGTGAAGCTTTGGATCTTGAATTCTGTTACGAAACAGATTTACAAGAGTATTCTTCGATTCAATGATGCATCTTAGATTTTGAAGGATTTGTCAGATAGATTTCATATCACTAATATACCTAGATCATATCAGTTGACTCAACAAATATGGTCATTGAATCAGGGATCAATGACTCTTTCTGACTATTACACTACTTTGAAGACACTTTGGGATGATTTAGATGGAGCTGAGGGTGTAGGAACATGTCATAACTGCAGTTGTTGTAAGATTACTGATGCTAAGAATGAGAATGCAAAGATTGTGAAGTTTTTGGCAGGTCTGAATGATTCCTATTCAATCATACGGAGTCAGATTATCATGAAGAAGCAGGTTCCTACACTTGCAGGGATTTACAACCTGTTAGATCAAGATCATAGCCAACGCAATCTCAGCATTGTATCTTCAATCAATCTAACTGCCTTCAATGTGTCAAGCAGTACTTGTTCTAATCAAGATGGTCATCTATCGGTGAATGCTTCTTATCAATCAAAACAAAATCGTCCTATGTGCACTCATTGTGGATATTCAGGCCATACAGTTGATAAGTGCTACAAACTACACGGATATCCTCCTGGTTACAAAGGCAAAATTAGGACTGGTCCTGTTCCAGACAAGCATACTTCGGAAGCTCATTCACAGTCTTCAAAACCGTTGGTTGCTCAGTTGTCTTTGAGTAATGGATCTGCTGTCAACAAACAAGAGACTGGGAAACAAATTGGCACTTCAGATATTGCTAAATTGGTAAGTGGAATGTCTTCAGAACAGATTCAGAATGTCATTGCCTTCTTCAGTTCTCAACTTCAAGTCACAGCAAATCAGCAAACGACTCAGAGTACTAGCCCTTCTGCTTCAACTGCTATGACTACAGAGAAAATGTTTCAGAATGCTAATTCTTCTGCCTCCACAAATATAGGTGCAGAGCAGGGAATGAATGGTATTTCTTTTTCTGTCTCTACACTTTGTTTCATTGGAATCATGACAATAACTAAGAGTTATCTAAATGCTAAGACCTGGATCATAGATAGTGGAGCTACTCATCATGTCTCTCATGACAAGGATTTGTTTGTTAGTCTCTCTTATGATTTTCAGTCTTCAGTAACTTTTCCTACAGGCATGAATGTTCAGATTGCAGGGGTTGGTACAATCCAGATTAATACACACATTCTGATTACTAATGTGTTGTATATTCCTGAATTCAGAATTAATCTGCTAAGCATCAGTCAGTTAACTAAGCAACTTCGATCAAGAGTTTGGTTTGATGATGATTCATGTTATATTCAGGATCGTACCAAGGAGCTGATGATTGGGAGAGGTAAACAGATAGATGGACTATATGTGCTAGATATTGGAGTTGATATTGGAGTTAAATCACTTGCTGCTTCACACACTAGTAGTGCTTCTGTTCCTTTTTGTTCTTCTATTGTTGTTGATGCTTCTTTGTGGCACAAAAGATTAGGTCATCCTTCTTATAATAAAATAGATGCTTTGAACAATGTTCTTGGTATTCAAAAAAGTAATAAAGAGGATTCAGAACATTGCAATGTTTGTCAGCTTACAAAACAGAAAAGGCTACCCTTTGTTTGCCATAATAATATGTCTGCTAATGCTTTTGAGCTTATACATATTGATACTTGGGGTCCTTTTTCTGTTGAGACTACTGAAGGATACAAATATTTTTTGACCATAGTAGATGATCATACAAGAACAACATGGGTATATTTGATGAAAAGAAAGGATGAAGTACTAGCTATATTTCCAGACTTTCTGAGGATGATTGAGAATCAGTTTGGTTTAGTTGTGAAGGCTGTAAGATCAGATAATGCTCCTGAGTTGAAGTTTGTGAATTTGTTTAAGGCAAAAGGTATACTTTCTTATCATTCATGTCCTGAGACGCCAGAACAAAACTCTGTGGTTGAAAGGAAGCATCAGCACATTTTGAATGTTGCTAGGGCATTGTTGTTCCAGTCTTCTCTTCCACTACATTTCTGGGGTGATTGTATACTCACTGCTGTGTTCTTAATCAACATGTTGCCTTCTCCTATTCTCTCTAATAGGTCTCCTTTTGAGGTACTGCATCACAAACTTCCTGATTACTCACAGATCCGTGTATTTGGTTGCTTGTGTTAACAATCAACATCTTCTCAAGGAAGACATAAGTTTCAACCTCGTTCTAGGGCCTGTGTGTTCCTTGGGTATCCTGCAGGTTATAAAGGCTACAAATTATTGGATTTGGAATCCAATAAGATCTTCATTTCAAGACATGTGTTTTTTGAAACATTGTTTCCTTTTGCTAGCTCAGACAAGTCTTCAGCTGATATCTTTGAGAGTGAAGTTCTTGGATCTGCAAAGGAAATGGAGAATGTTTATGTTCCTGATTCTTTCACTGATATTGCTTCCTCTTCTCATGATGTACTGGTCAGATCAGGAGTATCAACTGGCTCAGATTCGGCTAAGGCCTTTATAGAATCTGTTCATCCTGAAGAGCAATCCTCTAAAGATGTATCAGCTCAATCTGGAGTATTAGCTGAATCAGGTCTGAAGAGAAAATCAAAGAGACCTGCTCATCTAGAGGATTACTATTGCAACTCAGTGTCTGATATTGAATACCCTATTTCAGCTTTCATCAACTACTCACAGCTTTCAGATTCTCATAGAGCTTATGCCTCTGCGGTAATGAAGTATTCAGAACCGTACATATACTCAAGCAATGAAATCTGATGAGTGGAATGATGCCATTGATGATGAGATCAATGCACTAGAGGGTACTGGTACTTGGGTCATATGTTCTTTGCCCATTGATAAGACTCCCATAGGCTGTAAATGGGTTTTTAAGGTTAAACTCAATGCAGATGGGACTTTGGAACGTTTTAAAGCAAGACTAGTGGCCAAAGGGTATACTCAAAGAAGGAGTAGATTTTGTTGATACTTTTTCCCCTGTTGCCAAATTGACTACTGTGAGGACTGTGATTTGTGTCTCTTCTGCAAAGAATTGGAGTTTACATCAACTGGATATTTCTAATGCTTTCCTGAATGGGGATCTTGATGAAGAGATTTACATGGAACTACCTCCAGGATATGCACTTAGAAAGGGGGAATCTCTTCCTGATAAAGCAGTTTTCCTTAAGAAATTTTTGTATGGGTTGAAGCAAGCTTCAAGACAATGGTATCTCAAGTTCAGCTCCACATTATTACAACTAGGCTTCACAAAATCTTATGCTGATCATGCCTTGTTTTTAAGGACAACATGTAATATTTTTATTGCCTTGATTGTCTATGTGGATGACATTGTGATAGCTAGTATTAATGATGAAGCTGTAGCAGTATTGATATCAGACTTGCAACAGTTCTTTAAACTGAGGGATCTAGTACCATTGAAATATTTTCTTGGTTTGGAAATAGCTAGATCTAGCAAAGGCATATATGTATGTCAAAGGCGATATGCTCTTGAATTGCTTGATGAAACTGGTCTGTTAGGCTGCAAACCGGTGAATTCTCCTCTGGATCCGAGTGAAAAATTGAGTCAGTCCTCTGATGAACCTGTTCTTGAGGATCCGGAAGCTTATAGACGATTGATTGGGAAGCTAATGTACTTGACTATCACTAGACCTGATATTGCTTATGCTGTCAATAAGCTTTGTCAGTTTTCTTCAGCACCTAAAGCTTCTCATCTCCGAGCAGCAAATCGTGTGGTTAATTACATTAAAGGCTCCATTGGGCTGGGATTGTTCTATCCTTCAGATTCAGATCTTCAGCTTAAAGGTTTTACAGATGCAGATTGGTCTTCTTGTGTTGATACTCGCCGATCTACATCTGGGTATTGTATGTTTCTTGGCTCCTCTTTGCTTTCTTGGAAATCTAAGAAACAGGATACAGTTTCCCGGTCTTCTGCTGAATCTGAATTTCGAGCTATGGCTCTAGCCTCTTGTGAGATTACCTGGCTTGTCAAACTTTTGAAGGAGCTCCATGTACCTCAGACGCAGGCTGTACCTCTATTTTGTGATTCAAACGCAACCATACACATTGCCAATCATCAGGTTTATCATGAACGTACGAAGCATGTAGAAAATGACTGTTATACGATTCGTGAACGGATTGAGAATGGATTGATAAAGACAATGCACGTTAAAACACAACATCAACTTGCAAATGTGTTTACAAAACCTCTCTATCCTAAGCCTTTTCATGCTCTTATTAGCAAGATGAGCTTACTTTCCATCTTCTGCTTATCTTGAGGGGGAATTTCAGATTATATCTTGGTCTATTTTGGTTTAGTTGAACCGAGTAATTAAAGTGTAAACCGGTTCTATATATATTCAAATATCTGTAACAAACTTTCTTCAACGGAATACAATCTTATTTTTACATTTCTTGAATCCTTGTTCTTCTATTAAAGATAATGGTTTTTCACGTGAAATAAGTTCTTGTGAAGAGTTACCAAAACAGAGAAGGAGGAGTCATCATGATGTTATTCCGATGTTTGGAAACAAAGAGGTTGTAAGACAGCTGTGAAAGAAGTAAGCACTATACGTGAGACTTATTTAACTCAAATATTTTGAAGGATCCCGAACTTTTTGCTCACGGGAGCATTAAGCACAACAAGGGTTGAAATACATTGAAGCAAGCGTGGAGTTACACCGAAACTCAATTAAGGGAAAGTGTTAGTTTATAATTGAGTTTGATCAGATAGTTTGATCATATAGTTTGATTAATAGTTATTGAAGTTCATGTAAAGTGAACGGGTGCGTGCGTTAATAAGTTTAAGTGAGAATTTCTTTATATGTTTACCGCCTTGGAAAGCCAATGAACTGTCCACAAAATCACCGAAACTCTTTCAGATATCTTTGCAGTGCCAGAAGATAGGAACGTTAAAGTCAAGATAATGAGTGAAAGCAAACACATAGTCCTCCAACTCTTGGAGAGGAGAGAGGTTGAAATAGCTTGTTTCGTAGGAAGTCACTGTTGGGAAAACAACGCACAACTACGGCGCAGCGGACTAGAGTTTTCCCGTAACTTCTGTGAGCCTGTGAGAAAAATATAATTCACTCGGCAGCAAATACTTCAAAGCGTAAAAGTAAATGAGACAACAAATTTTTTTTACGTGGAAAACCTTCTCGATGTGAGAAGGAAAAACCACGGGACCGTAATCCACTCAAAATCCACTAAATCAAATAAATGAGTGTTACAACAACGTCCTCCCTGTTCCACAAGAACAGATACAGAGACTAAGACTCCACAAGAGCAATCTCCACACAAGAAAACAACAAAAGAGAGCAACGAAAGCCTAGAAATATGCAGTTCCAAGCGACCCTAGGTTCACTAGGGTTCCGGCAACCAAATCCGATCTCCACCATCCAAATCCTAGATAAACGAGTCAAGAACAACACTGCAAGATTTCAGCTCAATCCGAGAAGAACTCACCGTCGGATTTCCCAAACATTCAAGGTACCTCAATCTGAAATCTCAAACGAGCCGCTCCGCTAAAACCACGATCTACGACGAACCAACCGTTGGAATACAAAACCCACCGTTGAATCTCAAGACCACTGAGTAAAGAAGCTCTACACAAAATTTCAGGTCAATCGGAAACAGTTTAGATGTCCGATCGTCGCCTTGAAAATCCGGCGAACTCTCTCTTCTCTCTAAAAACTTGTTTTGTTTTTCTCTACTTCTCTTTCTTATTTTTCCGAAGTCGCACACACATATTCTGACTTCTTCTCTTGTTATATATATATATATATATATATATATATAAATATATATTATAATAGTCCTCCACTAGGAGGAATAAACCAACAAACTCTCCCTCCGACTAGGTGGAGGAAACGACCATTCCGGCCATCCTTCTGCAAGTTTCAAGTTTTCCCTTCGGTAATAACTTTGTCATCATATCAGCTCCATTATCATCCGTATGAACTTTTGCAAGTTCAACTTCCTTAAAAGCAACCACAACACGTATCCAATGATACATTATATCAAAGTGTTTCGAACGCGAATGAAATGTAGAGTTCTTTCCGAGATGAATTGCGCTTTGATTATCACAAAGCAACACATACTTATCTTGCTTGAAACCGAGCTCCTCAAGATAACTCTTCATCCACAACAGCTCCTTACAAGCTTCCACTGCGGCTATAAACTCAGCTTCTGTGGTAGAAAGTGCAACACACTTCTGTAACCTTGACTGTCATGCCACAGCTCCCCCTGCAAATGTTACCAAGTAACCCGAAGTATACTTCCTGGAATCAATATCCCCAGCCAAATCAGAATCAGTATAACTGATAAGCAATGGCTTATCATCTCCAAAAGTAAGCTTCAAGTCAGAAGTCCCTCGAAGATATCTCAAAATCCACTTCACAGCATTCCAGTGTTCTCTTCCAGGATTGGAGAGAAAACGACTAACTGTACCAACAGCGTGAGCTATATCTGGTCTTGTACAAACCATAGCATACATCAAGCTACCAACTGCAGAAGCATATGGAACTCGTGCCATATCTTCTTTCTCCAACTTTGTACGCGGACTCTGTTGAGGACTGCTCAATCTAAAATGTGTAGCAAGAGGAGTGCTAACAACTTTAGACTTATCCATTGTGAAACCTCTGAAGTACCTTTTCAATGTACCTCTCCTGAGATAGTGAATCAGCTTCTCACCTCTATCTCGAACAATTCTCATACAAGAATCTGTTTCGCTAACCCAAATCTTTCATGGCAAATGACTTTCCAAGCTGATTCTTCAACTCTTGAATCCTGCTCAAGTTCTTGCCCACAATCAACATATCATCAACATAAAAGCAACAAGACGATAAAATCATTTCACCAAACATATGCACAAACACACAATGATCAGAAGTAGTCTTCTTATAACCATGCTCCCCCATAACTGATTCAAACTTCTTCTTATACCACTGTCTTGGGTGCCTGTTCAAACCATAAAGACTTCTTCAAGCGACAAACTAAATCCTCTTTGCCTTTTTTAATAAAGCCTTCCGGTTGTACCATGTAAATCTCTTCTTCCAAATCACCATGAAAGAAAAAGCAATCTTCACATCCATTTGCTCAACTCTAGATCAAGACTCGCTGCCAATCAAGTACAACCCGAATGGATGGTACATCTTCACAACAGGAGCAAAAGTTCATCAAAATCAACTCCTTTCTTTTTGGCTGAATCTCCTTCACAACAACCTAGCCTTGTATCGAGGTTGCAAACTCGTCTCATCATGCTTAATCTTGTACACCCACTTATTAAGCAACGCTTTTTTACCTTTAGGCAACTTCACCAACTCAAATGTCTGATTCTCTTCAAAAGAATCCATCTCGTCACCCATGGCATCATGACATTCTCCTTGTGTTTTTTCCTCCAAAGCTTCACTATAGCTTTCAGGCTTTCCCCCATCAGTAAGTAACACATACTCACCATGATTATAACCTTGTCGACGGTATAAGACCCTTCGCAGATCTTCTAACAGGTAGGTTCTAGTAGTTGGTGTCTCATCATGATCGTCACCATGATCACCAATACCATCATCATGTGCGGGGAGCATCTGCACCAGGTGTATCAATATGAAACCTCACCCTCAACCTGACCGTGGACCGATGTAGAAGGAACAACCTCTGAATCAATCAAACTCTCATATCTTTGAGCTGGTTTTCCTGACTTGTCAATGTCCTTAATCGGTTTGATCTTCCATGAACATAACATCTCTGCTCCTAATGAGTTTCTTCTTCAACGGGATCATAAAACCTGTATCCAAACTCATCCTGACCATAACAATGAACATACATTGTCTCGACTTTCATCTCAAGCTTTGAACTTTCATCTTTGGAATGTGTACAAATGCTTTGCACCAAAGACTCTCAAATGACCATAAGAAACATTCTTACCGGTCCAAACTCTCTCTGGAATATCACCCTCCAATGGAGCACTTGTGATAATTCAACACATGAACAACAGAGCTCAAAGCCTCACCCAGAAAGAATATTGCCAAGCCTGATTATGAGATCAAACATCTCACCTCTCGACAAATTGTTTTGTTCATCCTCTCAGCCAACCCATTCAACTGTGGAGTCTTAGGTGGCGGTGAATGATGCCTAATACCATGTTCCTTGCAATAAGCATCAAATGGTCCAGAATACTTCACCAACCATTATCACTGCGGATACACTTCAACTTCTTTCCCGTCTGCCTCTCAACCAATGCCACAAAATGCTTGAAGTATCCCAGAATATCTCCCATTGCAAACCTGATCCTTCGTCTTCATAGTATAAACCCACAACTTCCTAGAATGATCATCAATGAATGTGACCAAAATATTGATGCACCACCAAGAGATCTTGTCTTCATTGGACCACACACATGCTAATGCACCAGATCAAGTACCTCGGGTTTTCTAGAAGGTTGCAGAAGACTTGAACGAGACCCTGTGTTGTTTACCTGCAAAAAACAGATGAGCACACTTCTGTAAGTGTAAACCGGAGATACCTGGAATGGCCTCCTTAGACAACACAGACAATCCCTTCTCACTCATGTGACCGAGTCTCTTATGCCACAACTCCATGGCATTATCATTCTCCATAGCATTAATCATATCTTTGGAGACCTTAGCCTGCATCCAATAGAAAGATGAGGACTTAACACCTCGAGCCACAACCATGGAACCACGTGAAAGCTTCCATTTACCCCTATCGAGTAAACTATAGTAGCCTTCATCATCAAGCTTCCCTGTAGAGATCAAGTTCAACCGAACATCTGGGACATGCTTAACACCCTTAAGCATCAACTTAGTACCAAGACTAGTCTCCAAGCAAATATCACCAATGCCAATAACCTGAGACACACCATCATTACCCATCTTCACAGAACCATAATCACCTGGAGTATAGGTAGAAAACAAATTCCGCTGCGATGTAGCATGAGTAGTAGCCCCATAATCAACAACCCAACTGGTGTCATGACTACCAACATTAATGGCATCACCCTCAAGAAGAATAAGAAACTGATCCTCGGTGACAGTCACCCGATCTTCACCATCTTCTTGATTTTTCCCTTTATCTTTCTTCAACTTCCAGCAATTTTTCTTCAAGTGCCCTTTCTTATGACATTAATGGCACTCCATATTTGCAAATTTGTTAGATTTGCTCCTGCTCCTGTTCTTATCATTCTTGGGCTCTCTGAATATACTCCTCCCCCTTGACTCAGTAACCAACATATCTGGACGCGAGGAACTAGCATTTGATTGCCTTCTAGTTCCTCATTCATGACACTGTTTTTCACCACATCCATCAAAAGAACACCATCCGACGCGGAGTTACAAAGAGACATCCTAAACACCTCCCAAGAATCTGGTAATGTACCAAGAAGCCACAAACCGTGAATCTCATCCTCAAACTTGATTCCCATATCAGATAGTTTATTGAGCAACCCCTGAAACACGTTCAAGTGATCCGTCATTGGAGTTCCCTTCTGATACCTCAACTCAATCAACTTCTTGATCATGTACATCTTGTTATTACCTGTCTTCCGAGCAAACAGTTGCTCCAGCTACAACCACAAAGAACGAGCATTAGTCTCATTTTCAATATGATTCAACACATTATCATCCACCCATTGCCTTATCAAACCACACACTTGGCGATGTTGCAACTTCCACTGATCATCAGTCTTATCGTCAGGTTTCTTTTCCTCAAAGACTGGAACATGAAACTCTTTCACAAAAAGCAAATCTCCCATCTTGCCTTTCCATAGATGATAATTAGAACCATCCAAGCTTATCATTCTGCCCATATTTTCCATCGCTCACAAAGGCAACCAATAACCCAAAGTTATTAAACCGAGCTCTGATACCACTTTGTTGGGAAAACAACGCACAACTACGACGCAGCGGACTAGAGTTTTCCCGTAACTTCTGTGAGCCTGTGAGAAAAATATAATTCACTCGGCAGCAAATACTTTTATGCTTTGAAGTATTTGCTGCCGAGTGAATTATATTTTTCTCACAGGCTCACAGAAGTTATGGGAAAACTCTAGTCCGTTGCGCCGTAGTTGTGCGTTGTTTTCCCAACAGTCACAAGTCACGAAAGGATATGTTCATAGAGACACCATCCGTAGTGGTACCTGAAGCATGAAAAGGAAAAAAAAAACTGAGGTCAAAGCTAAAGGTTCAATTTAAACACTAAATCTTCAAGTTTCAAACTTTCTCTCCAGGAGATAGATAGAAGATAGAAAAATCATTCATCAAACTTAAAAACAATAAAGATATTTACAAAAACTTACACGATCAGTAACTTCTTCTCCAAATTACAAATGTGGTGGTTCAATATTGAGTTATTTGGTTTTTGGTATCCTGCTCGGTCAATTTTGAGAAGATGGGATATTAAAAGCTTTTGAAGAAGATTATCCGAAAATTGAGATGCTTTTCATGTCCTTGTATATTTGGTTAGGTTCAAATTTCAATAAGGGTCAAGAGATTTTTCATTTCGAATATATAAAAGCAGAGAAATTGGTATGTGACTCTGTTTCATGAAGATCAACTAAAGTCCCAAAAGAGCATTCTTTATTTGGACACCACAATATTAAACGAAAGAGATTGACAAAGACGCAATGTACTTACACCACAGTCACAAAACTTAACTAGCAAAGATCGTGGAACCTAATGTAATCTTGAATTTGAAGCTGATGCACGTTAGTCTTAAGCGTGTAAGTGCCCTGTTTTAATGAGACATATTGTTAGATAAGAAAAGCCACTCTAATAGGGTGACGCATATGAAGATAACCTAATCAGAAATAAGAAAGAAGAGAAGTAAACTTAAACGGGAAAAATGTCAAAAAATCCGTGTACTTTCCAAAAATGCCGAAAAAACCTTCAACTTTAGCTCGAGTCAAATAATTCATCAACTTTTCGTTGACTGTTAAAAAAAACCTCAAACTTAAGTTGACTGGGCCAAAAGAACCCTGCTGTTAAATTGACTAACGGAAATCATTGACGGGGTTAACTCTCCGTTTACTGTTAAATCAAAACGACGTCGTTTTGACGTCGTTTTGATTTTGCCTTAAAAAATTAAAATCATGTTCTAGCATTAGAAAGGATTTGAACCCCTTTTCTCTAGGCCAACTGAGCCAAGGTATTTTACCTGTAAAGTTTTACATGCACGTAATTATATACTAGGGAGCTGGTGTGGGGAAAAAAATATTAAGAGATGATGACATTTTTGTTTTTGAGGGTAGTAAATGTGATATCTCACGTTTTCAAATTTGTTTTATTGCTGACTACTCATCCGTAATTGATAAAATATTAAGAAATCTTAGCAATTATTTATTGATTCAAATTTTTGTGTGTTATGTTTAGTTTTAGTATAACAAATGATGTTCAAGATTCTTCATATATGATATAATCCTTATTTAATATTTTTACATGTTATTATCTTGACATTACAATTATCTCCACAGAATAGTTAATATTTCTTAAGTTTTTAATAATTTTATTTGTTCATTATATCAAATATATATATCAGATGATTTTTTAAAAACATTATATCACAATATTATAATTTTTTAATTTGTTTTGGTGGATATATAAATTTTTATTTTCTTTAAAAAATTTCATAATCCTTATATAATTATCGTACAAGAAAGTTAAAATATTTTTAAAAACAAAATATATATGATATAATAAACTTTATCTCAACCAAGGAAAATGAATGTTCAAGATATTAACAAAATTAAAAAAAAAACTTTTATAGTAACTTAAAAGAATTAAAATCTAAACCTCAAATTTTATCTTGTAGAAACAAATATAAGTAAGAATGATCTTTCCATTTATGTTAATTTTATTTTCATAATATATTCAAAATTTTCAAAACTATTCTCTTATAGTAATTTAAAATTTACTCAATCTTTTAAAAGAATTTGAAAGAGTAATTCAATATTTTTTGAAATTTGAATATTTTTTTAAAACCATTATAATTTTTAAAAAGTAATTCAATTTTTAAATTTCAAAGAATTTTAAAATTTTAAAGAGTAATTCTTTTCTCTTAATATATTCGAAATTTTTTTAAAAACAATTATAATAATTTGTTATTTATTCATTTTTTAATATTTTTTTTTAAACCAAAATATTTAAATAGATAAATTGATTATGGACAGAGTTGAAAAAGTAGTAGCGGAATATAACACTTTTGTTTCTAAAAATTTGTATTGTTTAATAAAGTTTATATAAATCTGAATATTAACTTAATTTGAATTTAGATTAATTCAAAAAAATTAAAGAATCTTTCATATATATTGTAATATTTTTTATGTATAAAATAGAAATTTAAGCAAACATTTTTAAGAGTTAAAATACATATAATCTTCGTATCATATAAGTATTTTAATAAAAAATTAAAGTAACAAAAATAAGCAAACTTTATCTCTACAAAATTAGGGCTTCTTGCTAAAGTATACCCTTATTTGAAGTCAATTCCAAAACTAGACCCCTTTTTTTTTTTCAAAATGCTTTAATATACCCTTCCCACCACCTTTTTTTCACAAAAATACCTAGCGCATACTTCTCCTGTGAAGCAAACATTTTTAAGAGTTAAAATACATATAATCTTCGTATCATATAAGTATTTTAATAAAAAATTAAAGTAACAAAAATAAGCAAACTTTATCTCTACAAAATTAGGGCTTCTTGCTAAAGTATACCCTTATTTGAAGTCAATTCCAAAACTAGACCCCTTTTTTTTTTTCAAAATGCTTTAATATACCCTTCCCACCACCTTTTTTTCACAAAAATACCTAGCGCATACTTCTCCTGTGAAG